>SJYC01019150.1:0-20779 GCA_006408675.1 Madoqua kirkii | reverse complement strand
TTGATGTCCTCCTCTTACCTACACGGTGCTCTTTGCATCTTCTGGTGCTACATCCTTCCTTATGAAAATGTTCTCTTGACTTCTGAAAGGTTCCGGTCAGTTTCCCTTGTTTATGGTGGTGGCCCCAAGGACAAGTCCTGGGAATGTGACAAAAAATTACAGAGTTCAGCTTCTGGCTGGCGTTACTGTTGGCTGAACCTGTGTTCTCACTCTTCTGTCTTTTGGGGAAATAGGAATGATGAGCAGGTCAGGTCAGCCCTCACAGATACTGCAGGGATGACCTCACACTCCGGATGCCACCAGTTTAGGTGATGGGTCAAGATTTTGTTTGGCACCTGAAAATCACCACTGCCGTGGACCCTGTCAGCCCACTTGAAAAGGGTTTTCAGGAGCCAGTATCTTCAACAGACCAGATGTCTCAGATTTTCTAGGCAAGCCCTCTACCCCAGCCCACGTTAGCTCACATTCATGAGCATATACTCTGCGGTGCACCTTCTCAACCAGTCAGCCTCTTGGCTTCACACGCTGGGGGCGGGGAGCTGAGGCACCTGTCGGAGAGGGGTGGCACTCGCCATAGCAGGTGGTGATGGTTTTGCTCAGCTGTCCTGTCTCCTTGCTGGCAGTTGTCTTCCAGCTTCTGGATATGAAATGTGATGGGGCTTAACTGACTGAAACAGACTAGCTGTACCAGGGATGCTGGGTTTCCCTGGTGGCTCAGACAGTAAAGAATCCACCTGCAATGAAAGAGACTGGGTTTTATCCCTGGGTTGGGAAGATCCCCTGGAAAAGGGCATGGCAACCCACTCCAGTGTTCTTGCCTGGAGAATCTTCATGGACAGAGGAGCCTGGTGGGCTACAGTCCATAGGGTTACAAAGAGTTGGACACAACTGATCGGCTAAATACCAGGGATGACAGAGGGACTTCTTGTGGTAGATCTGAGGCTGCAGTTAAGGCCAATGGTGTCTTGCTTTTGAACTCCCCACACTGGCCTGCTTTATGATACTTCAGGACTGGATTTCAGGCTTCCAAACCGGCAGCTCAAAGGAACCTGAAGGCAGGTATTCTTTAAAAGCGCGACCTCATGGGATGGCAGATGTTACAGGCAGAGCACTCACATGCCCCTGGCTATGGAATACCATACAGTGGACATAAAAGTGTGGCCCAGCCCATGAGAAGCTAGACTCCTTCTTCAGATGACCCGCTTTCTTGAGGATCTGAACTCAGGCCACATGCCCAGACTCTTCCTAGGCCAGCAACCATTTTACTTAAGAGTATGAAGGGGAACCCCCTGGGAAATATTCCAGTACCCATTGCCCAGGGCTCATATGCTGATTGCCTGTTTGACCAATTCTTATAATTCCAAAGACTCAGGAAGACAGTTCTAGTGTCAAGGGCTAAAAACATGGTGATTGTGGTGTCTGGGGTCCTAAATATGCCTGGGAATCTCTGTATCACCATCCCAGGACAGGGAACCCAGTTCCCCTTACTTCCAGCACGACAGCTCCTGAATTGTTAGACTTTTTTGGAATGAAACTATTTTAGTTTTAAGCATTCAAGAAAATGAGGCATCTTCAGAAAGATGACTTTCTGGTATCGTTTCTTTCATTTGGTGCATTCGGATTTCCCATTACATGTGCACCAGGCAGGTAGGCGGGAAGGAAAGGACAGGAGTGCAGGTTTTCCAGAACCTCATGAGGTGAGGCTGTTGCAGCTGCAATGCCTGCTGGCCAGACTTTGGCTTCCATTTCAGATATGCCAAGCCAAGCTCTCTGGGAGCCTCCATTGTCCTCCTGAGCCAGTGTTGGCACACAGGCTAGGCTGCTTGGATAAACTGAGACCATTTTTCTGTTTGGGATGCACCCAAGTTCGCATGGTGCTCCCTGGAGCCACGCTGCCAGGAGTTGGTACCTAAAGCAAGACCTAGACGTTGGCACAGAGAGGGGAGAGCTGTGAGGCTGCATGGGCAGTGATGCCTGGTCTCAGCCCCGCCCACCCCAGACCCTGACGCCGCCCCTCCCCTCCCGGCAGACCCTGGACGGGCACATGGTGGTGCGCAGCCACGCCCGCGTGTCGTCCCTCACGCTGAAGAGCATCCAGTACACCGACGCCGGGGAGTACGTCTGCACTGCCAGCAACACAATCGGCCAGGACTCCCAGTCCATGTACCTCGAAGTGCAATGTGAGGAGAACGGCGGAAGGACGCGGGGCAGGGAGGGCTGCACAGGATCGGGGTGATGGACCTGTCCCATGGCGGTAGGCCCCAGGTCATCCCAAAGCTGTGTCCCCAAGGGACTCCCCACACACACCAAATGTCTCAGATTTTCTAGGCAAGCCCTCTACCCCAGCCCACGTTAGCTCACATTCATGAGCATATACTCTGCGGTGCACCTTCTCAACCAGTCAGCCTCTTGGCTTCACACGCTGGGGGCGGGGAGCTGAGGCACCTGTCGGAGAGGGGTGGCACTCGCCATAGCAGGTGGTGATGGTTTTGCTCAGCTGTCCTGTCTCCTTGCTGGCAGTTGTCTTCCAGCTTCTGGATATGAAATGTGATGGGGCTTAACTGACTGAAACAGACTAGCTGTACCAGGGATGCTGGGTTTCCCTGGTGGCTCAGACAGTAAAGAATCCACCTGCAATGAAAGAGACTGGGTTTTATCCCTGGGTTGGGAAGATCCCCTGGAAAAGGGCATGGCAACCCACTCCAGTGTTCTTGCCTGGAGAATCTTCATGGACAGAGGAGCCTGGTGGGCTACAGTCCATAGGGTTACAAAGAGTTGGACACAACTGATCGGCTAAATACCAGGGATGACAGAGGGACTTCTTGTGGTAGATCTGAGGCTGCAGTTAAGGCCAATGGTGTCTTGCTTTTGAACTCCCCACACTGGCCTGCTTTATGATACTTCAGGACTGGATTTCAGGCTTCCAAACCGGCAGCTCAAAGGAACCTGAAGGCAGGTATTCTTTAAAAGCGCGACCTCATGGGATGGCAGATGTTACAGGCAGAGCACTCACATGCCCCTGGCTATGGAATACCATACAGTGGACATAAAAGTGTGGCCCAGCCCATGAGAAGCTAGACTCCTTCTTCAGATGACCCGCTTTCTTGAGGATCTGAACTCAGGCCACATGCCCAGACTCTTCCTAGGCCAGCAACCATTTTACTTAAGAGTATGAAGGGGAACCCCCTGGGAAATATTCCAGTACCCATTGCCCAGGGCTCATATGCTGATTGCCTGTTTGACCAATTCTTATAATTCCAAAGACTCAGGAAGACAGTTCTAGTGTCAAGGGCTAAAAACATGGTGATTGTGGTGTCTGGGGTCCTAAATATGCCTGGGAATCTCTGTATCACCATCCCAGGACAGGGAACCCAGTTCCCCTTACTTCCAGCACGACAGCTCCTGAATTGTTAGACTTTTTTGGAATGAAACTATTTTAGTTTTAAGCATTCAAGAAAATGAGGCATCTTCAGAAAGATGACTTTCTGGTATCGTTTCTTTCATTTGGTGCATTCGGATTTCCCATTACATGTGCACCAGGCAGGTAGGCGGGAAGGAAAGGACAGGAGTGCAGGTTTTCCAGAACCTCATGAGGTGAGGCTGTTGCAGCTGCAATGCCTGCTGGCCAGACTTTGGCTTCCATTTCAGATATGCCAAGCCAAGCTCTCTGGGAGCCTCGATTGTCCTTCCTGAGCCAGTGTTGGCACACAGGCTAGGCTGCTTGGATAAACTGAGACCATTTTTCTGTTTGGGATGCACCCAAGTTCGCATGGTGCTCCCTGGAGCCACGCTGCCAGGAGTTGGTACCTAAAGCAAGACCTAGACGTTGGCACAGAGAGGGGAGAGCTGTGAGGCTGCATGGGCAGTGATGCCTGGTCTCAGCCCCGCCCACCCCAGACCCTGACGCCGCCCCTCCCCTCCCGGCAGACCCTGGACGGGCACATGGTGGTGCGCAGCCACGCCCGCGTGTCGTCCCTCACGCTGAAGAGCATCCAGTACACCGACGCCGGGGAGTACGTCTGCACTGCCAGCAACACAATCGGCCAGGACTCCCAGTCCATGTACCTCGAAGTGCAATGTGAGGAGAACGGCGGAAGGACGCGGGGCAGGGAGGGCTGCACAGGATCGGGGTGATGGACCTGTCCCATGGCGGTAGGCCCCAGGTCATCCCAAAGCTGTGTCCCCAAGGGACTCCCCACACACACCATCCTCAGACTTACAGGTCTGCGTGTCTCCCCACGCAGCTCATGGGAAAAGCCCCGATCCCCGCTTTCCCCCGCATCAGATCGGCTTCAAGTCTCGCCTGCCATCTCAGGGCCGGGAGCCTGAGTGTGGGGGACTCCGCGATCACAGCGGTCTTTCTGGAGCCACTGTCCTTCTTTGCAGATGCCCCCAAGCTGCAGGGCCCTGTGGCTGTGTACACTTGGGAGGGGAACCAGGTGAACATCACCTGCGAGGTGTTTGCCTACCCCAGTGCCACTATCTCGTGGTTCCGAGACGGTCAGCTGCTGCCCAGCTCCAACTACAGCAACATCAAGATCTACAACACCCCATCGGCCAGCTACCTGGAGGTGAGGCGGTGTGGGGGTGGGGGCGCGGTGCAGGAGGCGTGGTCTGAGTGTGGACAGGCTGCTGGGTACAGCTGATATCCTCTCCCTCACTTCTCTGACTCATCCTGTGCAGTGGAGCCATTGGCTGGGAAGAAAGCCAGCCTCAGCTTGCCCCTTTATCTCGAGGAGCCACATAAGGGCCTGGAGGGGAGCAGAGTGTTCCTTCCTCATGAGACCCCTTTTCTTTTATTAATTTATTTTTATTGAAGCATAGTTGATTTGCAATGGTGTGCCCATCTCTGCTGTTCAGCATCATGAGTCTGTTATACACAGAGATGCATTCTTCTTTATTATCGTCTTTCCCGTTGTAGTTTATCCCAGGAAATTGGATGGAGTTCCCTGTGCTATACCTTGTCATTTATCCATTCTGTATGTAATAGCTTCCATCTACCAACTCTATGAGCTGGAGCTTTACTGATTCTTACTTCAGTAAATAAGGATCTGAGGTTGTGGCTATTCCATGGGACACCTGTAACCCAAGAGCTCCTTCTCTCTAAAGGTGACCCCAGACTCTGAAAATGATTTTGGAAACTACAACTGTACCGCAGTGAACCGCATCGGACAGGAGTCTTTGGAATTCATCCTTGTCCAAGCAGGTGAGTGCCCCTTCCAGCTACACCACCCTCACCCTGGCTGGTCCATTTCATGACCTTCTGTGATGACACAACGTAGGAAGAAGGGGGAGTAAGGGTCAGCAACCAAAGGGTAAGGAGGCTGAGAGGTAAGGGGGCTTAAGGATCTGGACATGGGGTATGTTGGGAGAGAATTATTTGCTGGGGTGGACCAGGAAGACAGAATACAGATGACAAGATTTGCAAGAGTTAAAGAGACTCATTTTCATGATTGAAATTTACATCCTGGGCCAAATCCAGCTGACCTGGGTCTCCATCTGTGTCTTCCCCACAGACACCCCATCCTCACCATCCATCGACCAGGTGGAGCCGTACTCTAGCACAGCACAGGTGCAATTTGATGAGCCAGAGGCCACAGGCGGGGTGCCCATCCTCAAATACAAAGCTGAGTGGAGAGCGATGGGCGAGGAGGTGTGGCACTCCAAGTGGTATGATGCCAAGGAAGGTAAGCTGCAGAGTCGGGGTTTACTTGAGAATGTGTCTCTGGGCACAGACACACACCCGCCTTGAGTTCACCAGATCCTGGCTTCTGACGTGACACCCCTCGACTGGGGAATGCCAGACGCCACCGCCTGCCATCCTGCTGATGTCTAGGCTGTGGTCACGTCTCATGTGAGACTTGGCCTTCTGCCACCCCGGCAATTCAGAACCTGGTTCTCATGTGACTGTGCCAGGATGGGTGAGGCTGGCTCAGCTGCATTCCAAGCAGACGCCCTGCTTAAGTGCTGAGCACAGCCCAGAGGAGCCCTGTCTACCCTGCTCTGTATATTTGGGTTCCGTGTGCGTCAGCCATCCAGTCCTACTTGTGTACATTCAGGGATTGCCGTGTAATTAGGACATTAACCTAATAAGCAGAGCCAGCGAGACAGCTCTTTTAAATCAATTCTATGATATACTTCCAAAGACTTGAAAAATGACCCTTGGATGACTGCAGTTTGAAGTTTCTGAGCTCAGCTCATCTTGCCCTGAGGAGTGAATGTGTTTACGTCTGACTCTCCCTTTGAGGTTTAATTGGAATAACTCAGTGAAGTAAGTTTTATTCCCGTAGAAAATTTTAATCCCAGAAATGAGGGTAGAGCTGCGCATGGATTGGATTAGGATGCAGTGTCACAGCAATTCAGAGACGTCTTCCAACTCAGTTTTACTGAGAACGCATTCTTCCAGGAAGCTCCCATCACTTCAGCTTTGGGGAGGGCTAGGAGGACTTTCTGTATAATTAGGATTAGAACTAGAAGAAAATCATCCTTCACCTCCCTGACATCCCCCTGAAACCTCATACCAACTGTGGCAGGTTAATCCCATGTCCGACAGACTTTTTGTTTCCTAGTTAACTTTTTTAATGTAGTAAAATATATATAACATGAGCTTCCCAGCTGGCACTAGTGGTAAAGAATCCACCTGCCAGTGCAGAGACATAAGAGACCTGGGTTCGATCCCTGGATCAGAAAGATCCCCTGGAAGAGGAAATGGCAACCCACTCCAGTATTCTTGCCTGGAGAATCCCATAGACACAGGAGCCTGGTGGGCTACAGTCTGTGGGGTCACAAAATTCAGACATGACTTGAGTGAGCACCATATATAACATAAAAGTTATTATTTTAACCATTTTTTAGTGTTCAGAGTTCAGTGGCATTAAATCGTTATGCAGTCACCACTGTCCGTCTCCAGAACTTTTTCATCCTAAAGTCAATACCCGTTAAATAACAATTCCCCATTCCCTCCTGCCCCAGCCCCTGGCAGCCACCCTTCTCTATAGAGTTGACTCTTATTGTTTGGTCTCCGAGTCATGTCTGAATCTTTTGCAACCCCTGGACTGTAGCCCGCCAGGCTCCCCTGTCTGTGGGATTTTCCCAGGCAAGAATACTGGAGTGAGTTGCCATTTCCTCCTCCAGGAGATCTTACTTCCAGGAAGCTCCCATCACTTCAGCTTTGGGGAGGGCTAGGAGGACTTTCTGTATAATCAGGATTAGAACTAGAAGAAAATCATCCTTCACCTCCCTGACATCCCCCTGAAACCTCATACCAACTGTGGCAGGTTAATCCCATGTCCGACAGACTTTTTGTTTCCTAGTTAACTTTTTTAATGTAGTAAAATATATATAACATGAGCTTCCCAGCTGGCACTAGTGGTAAAGAATCCACCTGCCAGTGCAGAGACATAAGAGACCCGGGTTCGATCCCTGGATCAGAAAGATCCCCTGGAAGAGGAAATGGCAACCCACTCCAGTATTCTTGCCTGGAGAATCCCATAGACACAGGAGCCTGGTGGGCTACAGTCTGTGGGGTCACAAAATTCAGACATGACTTGAGTGAGCACCATATATAACATAAAAGTTATTATTTTAACCATTTTTTAGTGTTCAGAGTTCAGTGGCATTAAATCGTTATGCAGTCACCACTGTCCGTCTCCAGAACTTTTTCATCCTAAAGTCAATACCCGTTAAATAACAATTCCCCATTCCCTCCTGCCCCAGCCCCTGGCAGCCACCCTTCTCTATAGAGTTGACTCTTATTGTTTGGTCTCCGAGTCATGTCTGAATCTTTTGCAACCCCTGGACTGTAGCCCGCCAGGCTCCCCTGTCTGTGGGATTTTCCCAGGCAAGAATACTGGAGTGAGTTGCCATTTCCTCCTCCAGGAGATCTTCCCGACCCAGAGATCAGACCTGCATATCCTGCTTCTCCTGCACTGGCAGACAATTCTTTACCACTGAGTCACCGTGGAAGCCCATAGTTGACTATTAATAGTCTCTATATGGTTGACTATTCTAGGTACTTCATATAAGTGGAATAATACAATATTTGTCCTTTTGTATCTGTCCTATCTCAGTTAGTGTGATGTCTTCAAGGTTCATCCCCGTTGCACTGCGTCAGAATGTCATGCCTTTTTTAAACTGGACAATACTCCACTGTGTGGAAGACCACGTTCTGTTTATGCATTCATCTGTCGGGGGACATTTGGATTGTTTCCACAGTTCGGCTGTTGTAAACAAGATGGCTGTGAACATTTGTACAAATATCTGTTCCAGTCCCTGCTTCCAGTCCTCTGGTACATAGATCCAGAACCGGAACTGCTGGATCGAATTCTAGCTTTAATCGCAGAGGGATTTGCCGTACTGTTTCCCACAGCAGCTGCACTATTTCACCAATAGGCGTTCCCCACTTTGTGACCCTTTACATGTTCTCACAACAGCCAGCATGGAGGGCATCGTTACCATCGTGGGCCTCAAGCCTGAGACGACCTACGCAGTCCGGCTGGCAGCCCTCAACGGCAAGGGCCTGGGCGAGATCAGCGCCGCCTCTGAGTTCAAGACACAGCCAGTCCGTAAGTACAGCCCGCTGCCGGGCTTGTCCCCTTGGGGTGGGGGGACCCATCCAGCGTTCAGATGACAGCTTTTTGTCTTTACAGGTCCCTCTGCTCACAGTGGTCCCACCTCCTAGTTCTCTGGCCCTCAGCGGCGGCTGATACCACTCCCTTGGTTCTCAGTTTCTCAAAGGGCTTGGTGACACAGTCTAATAACTGGTCCAGCTTGTTAGAGTAGCAGCCGGGGCAGAAAACCATGCGCGCATGTTATCAGAGGCGCCGAGGAGACTCAGGGCAGCATGGTGGGGACAGATTTTAGAGATTTGCTCTTTGTCACAAGGGCCCTAGGGGCTTCCCAGGTGGCTCAGTGGTCAAGAATCCGCCTGCCAGTGCAGGAAGACTTGGGTTCAATCCTTGGGCCGGGAAGATCCCCTGGAGAAGGGAATGGCAACCTACTCCAGTACTCTTGCCTGGGAAATCCCATAGACAAAGGAGCCTAGCAGGCTACAGTCCACAGGGTTGCAAAGAGTCAGACACCACTGAGCATCTGAGCGCACACCCATGCACACACACACACACTCGCACGGGCTCTAGGCACCTGGTGACTTGAAGGAAGACAGTAGAGACAGTGATGGTTGGCATGATTAGTTGTGGGGTTTTAATGAAGCAGACATACCCAGTTACAGGGCAGCAGAGTCTGCTGTAGGATAAATGAGCAGGAGCAAAACCCCAACAAAATAAAGAAGGAAGAAATGGCCTCTGTCGTTCGTACCCCTCCTCCTTTCGGGAGCACCGTTGAGGTCTCCTTGGTCGCGGCCTCTTTCAGGAGTCCCTTCTTCCTGATCCCATTCAGGGTTGCAGTTCTGTTTTCCTGCATTGCTGCCTCTTTCCTTAAGCCAAGCCTGCCATACTTTTCCCTCCCTCCCCACACACAGCCAAGCTCTGGCTGAGCCCTGGTCTAGTTCAGTCCCTCCATAGATGGAGTTCCCTCCCCAGGGAGGATGGTGAGTCCATCCAGGTGAAGAAGATGCTGTAGCAAGACAACCCCAGTGGTCACAGAGCTCCCTGGTCCCCCCTCTGACTTCTGGGTCAAAAGGCATATGGGAGAATCCTCTGCTTTCTTCCCTATGGGGTCAGGGACCTGCAGAGTGATCCCCCTGCCTCTTCGCAGAAGTAGAGAGCCTGTCTCATCTTCCTCCTACAGGAATTGCTTCTCTCTGGATTTGAAGTAATTTGATAATTTGCGTTTCCAGCTCCGTATGTTCTGCAGATCCTATTCATTTCTTTCACATCTTATTTTTTTCTCTTGGGTCTGTCTCTTGTCTTTTCTTTTCGTCTGTGTTCCATCCATGGGATATGCAGATAGCCCTCTTCCACGTAAGTGCCTCTTCATACCTCATTACCTGTTTCTAGAGTGTTAACATCTGCTAGTTCTAGTTTTTTAATTTAGTTCCAGCCCCTTTTATCCCCTAGAGGCTGAAGTAGATGATGCCGTCCGGGCCCTAACCACACTGACCTTAGTCTAGTTATGCTCTCGTTAATGTCTGTAGGTTACTCCAAGAGGCTAACACTCGTCCTGTTTTAGAGCATGAAAAATTTTTGTCTTTTGAAATTGTGTTTATTTATTAATTTCTGTGTGTGATGATTACCCTGTGGTGACATTTTGCTGAGCCAAGCACAGTGGAGGTCTGCAAAGGGCCTCTGAATAAGGATATGGCATCATCTCACCATTAGCCGGGATGCTGGAAAAGTAACCACAGCCTCTCCAGGCCTCTATTCAGAATCCCTTCATGGGCACAAGAACCCAGAAGGCCTTTCACATTTGATTTTAGGAGGTGAAAGAACTGAGCTCTCTGCACCTCCCTTTTCTGTCTGGCAGGTGGTAGCTGAAAGGCTCAAGGAGCATGGGTAGGGGACCCAACGCAGCATGAATGGGTTTGCATCGCGGGCACCTCCGGCAGGGGAGTTAAGCCCCAGGTTTAACTGGTGAACTGTGTTTTTTAGCACCAGGTTACTTGCAACATACATTTCCATGTTTGGGAAAATCCACCTGCAATACAGGAGAGACAGATTCAGTCCTTGGGTCAGGAAGATCCCCTGGAGAAGGGACAGGCTACCCAGTCCAGGATTCATGCCTAGAGAATCCCATGGACAGAGGAGCCTGGTGGGCTATAGTCCACTGAGTCGCAGAGAGTCAAACACGACTGAACGACTTAGCACGCATGCACACGGCCAGCTGCTTAGTAGCAGTATTGCCAAGAACAAAGAAAGGGGGTGATTCTCCCCAAAAAGGACATCCTAATTTTGTAAGCTTTAAATAGTGGACCTGGAAGCGGGAGTAACTGGAGCATCCCTGCTGTTCCAGGAGCAGAACTGTGGTCTGGTCTCTACCTGCATAGATGTCCCCGGGCTTCACGTCCACTGAGGCTTGGCTTCTTCCCAGGCTGAGCTCAGAAGGGTGGAAGAAAGTATTCAGCAGCACATTCTTTTCATGCAACGCCCCTAGCTCCTGACAGGCACTCAGGGAAGCTTATCTTTTTGAAATTTATTCAGAAATATTGCAGCACCAGCAGAAACTAAGTAGCTTGGTGTAGGCATCCTGAGATATTGAACAAGGGCTAAATCTACTCTCTCAGCAGAGTCGGTTCCTGAATGAACCAGTTCTGGAAGGAGTCTGATAGAGTGGAGGGGGGATGGAGTTGTCAGTGAGGACTGACAGCTGTCCCCTCTGGGCCGACAGCTCAGCTCTGCCCTCAGAGCATCCAGAAGGCGCAAGGGCACCCTCCTCCTGGATCTTTAACCCAGTCTTCAGATGCCCACTCCTCTGGATTTTATCTGTAAACAGAGGCTGGCTTAGTAACATCACAGAGAGGCAAGACCTCCTTCTGAGTGTCTGCCCAGTAACTGGGGTTTGAGTACTGATTCTGAGTAACTGGGTCTTGAACTTCAAAGGTTGTAAGTGGTTTTCATTCACTGCCAGCCCAGCCTTCTTTAAGGTGAGAATTTTTATAGCAGACACTGTGTTTTAAAAGCCAGTGTTTAATATTTTTTTAAAAGAAGACCTCTAGATTTTGTTGTTTGTTATCTGCCAGTATGAAAATGGATGATTGACCAAGCAAGATTCCAAGAAGTCCCTTGGAAAATGGTGAGGTCAGTCCTTCATTCCAAGTCAGTCGTGAGTAATGCAGCAGCAGACATTGCTAGTGACAAGAAAAGTCAGTTTTCTCAATCACCTAATTAAGTTATGGTTTAAGGAATAAAAAGCAAACCTCTTTTAGACAAAGAGAACATGGCACAGTTTTAGAGTTGAACATGAATTAAAAAGCAAACCTCTTTTAGACACAGAAAGCACGACACAGTTTTAGAGTTGAATGTGATTTTTTCATTAATTTCTGTGTGTGATGATTACCCTGTGGTGACATTTTGCTGAGCCAAGCACAGTGGAGGTCTGCAAAGGGCCTCTGAATAAGGATATGGCATCATCTCACCATTAGCCGGGATGCTGGAAAAGTAACCACAGCCTCTCCAGGCCTCTATTCAGAATCCCTTCATGGGCACAAGAACCCAGAAGGCCTTTCACATTTGATTTTAGGAGGTGAAAGAACTGAGCTCTCTGCACCTCCCTTTTCTGTCTGGCAGGTGGTAGCTGAAAGGCTCAAGGAGCATGGGTAGGGGACCCAACGCAGCATGAATGGGTTTGCATCGCGGGCACCTCCGGCAGGGGAGTTAAGCCCCAGGTTTAACTGGTGAACTGTGTTTTTTAGCACCAGGTTACTTGCAACATACATTTCCATGTTTGGGAAAATCCACCTGCAATACAGGAGAGACAGATTCAGTCCTTGGGTCAGGAAGATCCCCTGGAGAAGGGATAGGCTACCCAGTCCAGGATTCATGCCTGGAGAATCCCATGGACAGAGGAGCCTGGTGGGCTATAGTCCACTGAGTCGCAGAGAGTCAAACACGACTGAACGACTTAGCACGCACGCACACGGCCAGCTGCTTAGTAGCAGTATTGCCAAGAACAAAGAAAGGGGGTGATTCTCCCCAAAAAGGACATCCTAATTTTGTAAGCTTTAAATAGTGGACCTGGAAGTGGGAGTAACTGGAGCATCCCTGCTGCCCAGGAGCAGAACTGTGGTCTGGTCTCTACCTGCATAGATGTCCCCGGGCTTCACGTCCACTGAGGCTTGGCTTCTTCCCAGGCTGAGCTCAGAAGGGTGGAAGAAAGTATTCAGCAGCACATTCTTTTCATGCAACGCCCCTAGCTCCTGACAGGCACTCAGGGAAGCTTATCTTTTTGAAATTTATTCAGAAATATTGCAGCACCAGCAGAAACTAAGTAGCTTGGTGTAGGCATCCTGAGATATTGAACAAGGGCTAAATCTACTCTCTCAGCAGAGTCGGTTCCTGAATGAACCAGTTCTGGAAGGAGTCTGATAGAGTGGAGGGGGGATGGAGTTGTCAGTGAGGACTGACAGCTGTCCCCTCTGGGCCGACAGCTCAGCTCTGCCCTCAGAGCATCCAGAAGGCGCAAGGGCACCCTCCTCCTGGATCTTTAACCCAGTCTTCAGATGCCCACTCCTCTGGATTTTATCTGTAAACAGAGGCTGGCTTAGTAACATCACAGAGAGGCAAGACCTCCTTCTGAGTGTCTGCCCAGTAACTGGGGTTTGAGTACTGATTCTGAGTAACTGGGTCTTGAACTTCAAAGGTTGTAAGTGGTTTTCATTCACTGCCAGCCCAGCCTTCTTTAAGGTGAGAATTTTTATAGCAGACACTGTGTTTTAAAAGCCAGTGTTTAATATTTTTTTAAAAGAAGACCTCTAGATTTTGTTGTTTGTTATCTGCCAGTATGAAAATGGATGATTGACCAAGCAAGATTCCAAGAAGTCCCTTGGAAAATGGTGAGGTCAGTCCTTCATTCCAAGTCAGTCGTGAGTAATGCAGCAGCAGACATTGCTAGTGACAAGAAAAGTCAGTTTTCTCAATCACCTAATTAAGGTATGGTTTAAGGAATAAAAAGCAAACCTCTTTTAGACAAAGAGAACATGGCACAGTTTTAGAGTTGAACATGAATTAAAAAGCAAACCTCTTTTAGACACAGAAAGCACGACACAGTTTTAGAGTTGAATGTGATTTTTTCTAGAACTTGAGCAGAGTGAGAGATGATTATACTCTCACTGAAGTTGATGGTTATGGTCTTTCTTCACACCGCCATAGCCTTCCTAGGGTTGAAGTGAGGGTCTTGCTCAAAAGGTAACCTGTTGTGCCTAAACCCATCCTGAGAAAAGGTTACAGTTGGAAGGAAGATGACAATGTTTCCCACTGCCAGGACAAAACCCGATTACTGCTGCTAGGAAGTGAGGATAACTTTTTGGAAGGACCTTCTCTGAGTTCTCACTCCCATTCCTTGAAAGGCACAAAGGTTATCTGAACTTAAGATCAGCCAAGGCTTACGCCAAGTCCAAGAACCAGGGGCATCTGAGGCTGGCTCATCTCACTCAAGGACAGTGCATCCGCCTCCTATGATATTGGGATACAGGTGCACAGGCTGCTTCTGGAGCCCTGTGGGCCCTGGGTACACCCTCAAGTCTGAGGAAGAGACAGGTCAGGGTCAGCAGGAGCCGGCACCCTGGACAGAGTTGATGTTGCTGGCCCTCTGAGTTGTGAGGTGTAGGGGAGAGCCATTTGCTCATCACTTGAAGTTGCTTGAAATGTTTCAATATTAGGGTTGCTTCGTGATTCCTTAATGGTCTCCACCACATTCAGGGGCATGAATATGTCCCAGCAGAGATGAGCAGATGAAACTAGCCAATACCACCAGGATCTCAAGGACTCCTGCTTTGGAGCCACCCAGTTAGAAAGCCCGGCTTACCTGTTGGGAGGTTCCTTTGTTTCTGCGAAGGCAATGAAAACCGAGGCTCCAACGGGACAAATGAAGCTCCAGCCTGGGAAGATGTCCCTGTTTCATGTATTTCGAGGCCAGGTGTCTGCATGCTGTCAGGAAGCTCTTAGGTGGAAGGCTCATGACCTCTGTTTGCCCCGGGAGGGGCTGCTTCCTTATTTGAGCTAATAAAACCCTAAAGAAGTGACATGATAATTTATTATGATTCTTTCCCCATGGTTGAACCACACACCTTCAGAATCTCATTGCCTGATGTTACCTCTCCAATTGCTTCTGTACCAGGAAGTGAAATAGACAATTTCTTACAGGGTATAAAGATTACAAGTGAGTCTTGAAATTTGTTGTTTGATATTTTGCCCCTTAGATGCCACATGGCAAATATGTTAATGCATTGTAATGTACTGTGATTAAAGTATATAAAACCCCATCCCTCAGCCAGAATAATATGGACAATTGTACATACAGTTAAGCCAAAAAAGTAAAAGAGAAAGAATGAGAAAAAGAGAGATATACACTTTTATCAGAATTAACCAGACTGTCAAGTAAGGTTGAGTTAGTAGCTTGTCTTGCTCTGATTCCAGTGACATTGCTCTGGATGGTTTCATGAGGTAACCTCATCTAGAAGGTAAAAGAAAGACCTAACCATGAGCGTCAAGACAGTGTTAGAGGTAGGGTGACGTTTTTCCGAATTTTTATCTGGCTCTCAAAGGAGCCTATTTTCTGTGATTGTTGATGGAACAGCTTCTGAATAGTTGCCACTGAAAAACTAAAGATCCATTCAGCATCCAAAATGTCTCAAATGCACCATTGCTAAAGGTTCACCATGCAGAAAGCTGGTGAGCATTACTTGGTTAGTCCCAGTGCCTTCAAAGTGCCCTGTCTCAACGTTAATTTGCCTGGTCCTCTGCATGCACAGCAGCGGCCAGAGCATCACATTTCCTAGCGTTTGGAGGAGGGCAGTGGCTGTCGTAATACCCAGAGCCCAAACCATCCCGACCTCACCCAGTCACAGCATTAAGGAAGACGACTGTTTCTGTTTTATCGGGACCTTAAAATCAGAGAGTGATGCACACACACGTTTTGCAGTAAATATGTGCCATCTGTGTAGGTGTCTGCATAAATGTAAATGCATGAAGAGGTAGGTAATGTCACGGCCAAGGTCATTTTCCCCTTTTCTGTTGGTTCACCTTAAACCGGGGTCCAGGTGTCTTTCCTTCCAGACATCTGATCCTGTGGAGACAGCTGCTGAACTGCCTGTGTGTTTTCACAGGGTTGGAGAGCCCTGCAGCTGTTCCTGGCCTGGTCCCTTCCTGAACCGCAGGGCTGGGCCGCCACTCAGGCTCAGGGTTTGAAGTCAGAGCGTCCTGCTCTCTGTGGGGCTGTAGGCCACCTGTTCTCCTGCATGGAGTTCTTCTTCCCGCTGCAACTCACTTCAGCTTCTCCTACTGACACCCCTGGTTTGCCTCTTCCATTTTCCCCTTCAGTGTCCGTGTGCCTAGATGATCTTTTTTTTTTTGCATCTTCATTTTTCTTTCCTCAGCGGCTCCTGCTAGCTCTTCCACCCCTGTTCCGTTGTCTCATCTGGATAGTGAGTATCATTTCCATCTTCCATCTCCCTGCAGGTGGCTCTCTGCCAGCCACAGTGTGTCTGTCTGGCGTGATCTCCTCCACTGGGTGATAATTCCACTCTGTTGGTGAAGGGCAGCGCTGGGTTTTAGAGGAGCAAATGAGATGAGACGTAGGCACAGGGCTGCTTACATTCGGGGGAGGAGCCAGCTCTCCCCCCAGGAGGAGGTGTGTGGAAAGCATTGCTCTGGACAGAAAACTCACAGGCAGGCTCCCCAAGGCTATGGCCGCCCCAGCCCAGGCCTCCAGATTCGTAGTCAGCTGATTATTTAGAGAAGCCAAACGATTTTGCCAAGAAAAATGTCAATTCCACAGGGTCATAAGAAATGTTTGGAGTGTTATGTTTTCACCCGGCATTTTAATTGGCACGGTTGGGTTCAGACATTGAAATTAGATAGCAAGGCCTGTAGCTTTTGCTGTCTCTATAAATGCATACATTTCTTGTAAATATTTGTGGGAGAAGAAACAGTGCCTGCTTGCAGATGTGCCTGGCAGAAGGCATTAGGCAAATTATTTAACCCTTTGCAAGGGAGCCTTGCTTTTCTTCTCTATAAAACAGGAGAAGTCATCACACCCCGCTCCCAAATAACAACAAACCTGGGGTTTATCAAGCTGTTTGCCACCCAGGAGCAGTGCCACTGAGCCTGGCAGTGGTGTCACCTGGTCAGCCTCCGGCTTTGTCACCATGTCTGAGCCTCTCTCATTTACCACCTCGTTTCACTTGGCTGCCCTGTCCTTCTGTTCCCCTGAGTCCTCGGGGGTGGGAGCACCCCAGGCCTCCCACTACTTGCAGTGATGAACCCAGTGCTCCTAGGGGAAGGAGCAGGGAGAGAGAGGCTGAACAGGACCCAGGGTATCGTAGCAGCCAGTGCTCAGCGCAGTCAGTGCAGCAGGCAAGGCCGCTCAGCTGGCCGTATCCCCGTGGCGCATCGGAAGCCCTGCATCGGGAGTAGCCCTGGGAGTGACCAGAGCCCCAAGCCCAGAGCCCTTTGCGGCATCTTTGCCCTTTGGAAACAGCCCCCCACTCTTGCACCGCTTGCCAGGCAGTGGACTTGAACAGTAAGAATTCAGCGACCAGGTTCAGCTCCAAGCTCCCCTGCTCTGGCATGCAGTTCCCTGACCTTGAGTGAGTCACCCCACCTCTCTGAACCTCAGACTCCTTATCTCCTGCTTACTTTGTGGGTATTTATGAAAATCAGAGTTTAAGTAGGAGAAACACAATTCCAGCATGTAGTAGCTGGAATTCGTAGTAAGAATAAATAAGAGTTCCATTATTACTTGCCATCTGAGAGTAATCTGTCAGCAAAACCTCTGATAATCTCTAAAATGTCTACATTCATACTGATAAATCAGGGAAGAGGGAAATGAGCGCATACCTCCTTTACCACCTCTTTTTTCTCTATAACAAGGTCTTAATATATATAATGCACACATACATGTATGTATCAGTAAATTTAATTTATCTCTACTCTCTTTGACCTTTCTGTGCCCTTTCCATCCTTCATGTTTCCATAGCAACCTGGCCTTTTCCTGCTCTTACAACCACCGAAGCATCTAGTGAGTAGAGAGCTTAGCTGCCCTGGGCCTGACTGCTGCTTGTGTAGAGTGGACTCCTGGGTCCCAGTGCTGCCCCGGCCCCCTGGGTGTTGAAAGCAACAGCTGTGCATGCTCGGAGGCTCCTCCCTGGTGTGGGTCCCTAAGCATGCTGTCTGCCCGGCCAAGAGAGCAGACCTAGCGTCACCAAAAGACGGGTGATTCTTGAAGAGAGCTCTGTGCACAAGGAGACCTTTCCAGATTTACCTGCAAGTTTAAAAACAGAAAAGGGTTTGAGAAATGCTGAGAAAACAAAAGGAGAGCATGTCTCCCCAGCTTTCATTGTCTCTCCACCACAGAGGTGTGCGCACACACAGATACACACACAGAGACACTGACACACGGGCACACGTGCACACACAGACACACACAGAGACACTGACACACGGGCACATGCACACACACAGACACACGCAGGCACACAGACACACACAGAGAGACACACAGGCACACAGACACACACAGAGAGACACACGTGCACACACAGACACAAACACATGCACACAGACACACACAGGCACACAGACACAGAGAGACACACATGCACACACAGACACAAACACACAGACACACACACAGAGACACGTGCACACACAGACACAAACACGTGCACAGACACACACAGAGAGACACGTGCACACACAGACACAAACACATGCACACAGACACATGCACACACAGAGACACACATAGAGACACACACAGACATGTGCACACAGAGACACACAAACACAGAGAGACACAGACACACCCAGAGAAACACAGACACACAGAGGACCCCCCCACACACAGAAACACACCACAGAGAAACAGAGACAAACACATGCTCACACACGCATTAAAACAGAATACCTAAAATACTGAAAATAAGGGAAGGGACAGGAGACGCTGGCTGCCTGGGGAAAGGGAGCGGTGAGGCAGGAGGGAGCCTCTGCTCCTGACCACACGCCCTCCTTTGCTCCCACAGAGAGAGAACGTGTGTGCCCTGAGCACACCCCAGGCCACCTCCCTCGTGCTAGAAAAATTATGGCCTGAGAAAACACAACCAGGCTCTCTCAAGTTTGTGTGTTGAGAGTCCAGATGAAAGTTCTGGAATCCATCTCGTAATGGTGGAGTCAGGGCCAAAATGTCCCATCTTTCCCGTCGTGGAAAACATCACACTTCATCACAACCTGAAACATGTTCCAAACTCATCTTCATGATGCTCTAATGAAGTGCATTTGTGTGTTAGTCCGGAAAGCCCTGACAAGCCGACTGGAGCATGTGTGTGTGTGTCCATAGTTGTGTGTGAGTTTTAGATTTTATAATATTTCTGAGTACACAGAGAAAATGGCATGCATCCCATTAAAGGCAGTCAGAGCAGAAGGCAGAAAGCAAGAATGCAAAATATGGCTCCCACTCCACTCTGCGGGCCAGGGTTTCTGATGCATAATTGAACAAAGAAAAGAGTTCCTGCGTGTCGCATGAAATGGTTCCTTTTTCTCCTGCAGAACATAGCTTAGGGTCTGCTTTCTTGGTGTTCCCTCCGTGTGTGTGCTGCAGTGAATTTTAATTCCTGATGCTTTGAGGTTTCGTTTTGTCAGCAGAGCAGGCAGGCGACAATAGCTGTGCTCGCATGGGTTTAATTCAAGTGATGGGTTTCTTTGCATTTGGAAAAGGAATGAGACTAACGGCACCCTTTCTTCTGCTGACAGTGATGCCCCAGTCCTTTGCATCTTGGGCGCAGTATGTACGCCGGGCCGAGCATAGCGGGAAAAGGCTACACAATGTCCTTGCACAACTCGGGTTGTATTTAAGGTGTCTCACTGTAGGTTGGTCTTCTCTGGAAGTAAAACACCATCTTGGATCCCGTTTTCTGTTATGGAGAAATTAAGTGTCTCTCCCCAGGTGTAGGTTTCATTTTTAAACATCAAGCATGTCTGCCCACAGATAAAATGATGAGTAGTGACTTCCAAAGAGAAGAAAGTTTGAGTCTCCTTTATTTTGAACCACTTGACTACTGACCCAAATTGTAAGTCCCAGTGGTTACTGGGAGAATAGAAAGACAGACTCGATTGAGCAGCAGCCCGTGTTGAGCATGGATGTATTTCTAAACTGCAAGGCAGAACGCAGCACGTGTGAATTGCAGTGGGACTAACAGCAGAGTAGCTAGAAGCATCCAAAAATCTGTCCATTATTGGTCAATAGCGGTGAATATAAATAGAGTCTTCTGCTTTTTGCTTTCTGTATGTATGTGTGTATGGGTCCATTTATAATTATGAGTGAATGAAGGTACTCTGCTGACTCAAATGGCAAAGAAAACTGCCTGCAATGCAGGAAACCTGGGCTTGATCCCTGGGTCAGGAAGATTCCCTGGAGAGGGAAATGGCTACCCACTCCAGTGTTCTTGCCTGGAGAATTCCATGGGCAGAGGAGCCTGGCAGGCTGTAGTCCATGGGGTCACAAAGAGTTGGACACAACTAAGTGACTAACACTTTCACTTTCAAATAGAAAAAGGAGAAACTGCTCAGTTATGTATAATTCCTGCAGACACCCGTGGTTGGAACATGCCAGATCCTATGCAGCGTCAGACAGTGAGAAGTGAACACTGTACCAGCCCCTCAGTGGCGAAGGCCCTCACTTGATTGAAGCATTTCTCTTGAATCACTTTTAAACAGTAGTGTGCTTTGGGCAGAAACGAATCTTGACCTTGCCTCTGTCCACGTTCTCTGTTAGTTAGCTTCTACTAGTGACAGCCAAATGCCCCTTGGCCTGTGCAAGTTAAGATGGGGACCCCAAAGGGCCTTTAGAAGAAACACAGTCATACAGTGAAAAATCAGATGTAAACAGAACACAGGTCAAAAGGGAATGTAGACATATCCAAAGAAGAAAACTACTTTTCACTGTAGAAATCACATTCGTGTCTTAGCCGTTCACTGCAAGTCTAAAGAGGTGACTGTATCCACAAATGCCCAAGTGTGTGTCTAATGTCCAACTCTTAGCCCATTGGGCCAGCAGTTCAGTTTCTGCTGTTGTGCTGTTGGCAGAGCTCTGACCTCAGCCCCTAGAAGGAAACCTATTCCCGTTCCTCACTGGCCTCTTTTTCTTTTTCTTTTTCTTTTTTTTTTTTTTT
>SJYC01019149.1:0-30877 GCA_006408675.1 Madoqua kirkii | reverse complement strand
GGTGAGGCAGGAGGGAGCCTCTGCTCCTGACCACACGCCCTCCTTTGCTCCCACAGAGAGAGAACGTGTGTGCGCTGAGCACACCCCAGGCCACCTCCCTCGTGCTAGAAAAATTATGGCCTGAGAAAACACAACCAGGCTCTCTCAAGTTTGTGTGTTGAGAGTCCAGATGAAAGTTCTGGAATCCATCTCGTAATGGTGGAGTCAGGGCCAAAATGTCCCATCTTTCCCGTCGTGGAAAACATCACACTTCATCACAACCTGAAACATGTTCCAAACTCATCTTCATGATGCTCTAATGAAGTGCATTTGTGTGTTAGTCCGGAAAGCCCTGACAAGCCGACTGGAGCATGTGTGTGTGTGTCCATAGTTGTGTGTGAGTTTTAGATTTTATAATATTTCTGAGTACACAGAGAAAATGGCATGCATCCCATTAAAGGCAGTCAGAGCAGAAGGCAGAAAGCAAGAATGCAAAATGTGGCTCCCACTCCACTCTGCGGGCCAGGGTTTCTGATGCATAATTGAACAAAGAAAAGAGTTCCTGCGTGTCGCATGAAATGGTTCCTTTTTCTCCTGCAGAACATAGCTTAGGGTCTGCTTTCTTGGTGTTCCCTCCGTGTGTGTGCTGCAGTGAATTTTAATTCCTGATGCTTTGAGGTTTCGTTTTGTCAGCAGAGCAGGCAGGCGACAATGAGCTGTGCTCGCATGGGTTTAATTCAAGTGATGGGTTTCTTTGCATTTGGAAAAGGAATGAGACTAACGGCACCCTTTCTTCTGCTGACAGTGATGCCCCAGTCCTTTGCATCTTGGGCGCAGTATGTACGCCGGGCCGAGCATAGCGGGAAAAGGCTACACAATGTCCTTGCACAACTCGGGTTGTATTTAAGGTGTCTCACTGTAGGTTGGTCTTCTCTGGAAGTAAAACACCATCTTGGATCCCGTTTTCTGTTATGGAGAAATTAAGTGTCTCTCCCCAGGTGTAGGTTTCATTTTTAAACATCAAGCATGTCTGCCCACAGATAAAATGATGAGTAGTGACTTCCAAAGAGAAGAAAGTTTGAGTCTCCTTTATTTTGAACCACTTGACTACTGACCCAAATTGTAAGTCCCAGTGGTTACTGGGAGAATAGAAAGACAGACTCGATTGAGCAGCAGCCCGTGTTGAGCATGGATGTATTTCTAAACTGCAAGGCAGAACGCAGCACGTGTGAATTGCAGTGGGACTAACAGCAGAGTAGCTAGAAGCATCCAAAAATCTGTCCATTATTGGTCAATAGGGGTGAATATAAATAGAGTCTTCTGCTTTTTGCTTTCTGTGTGTATGTGTGTATGGGTCCATTTATAATTATGAGTGAATGAAGGTACTCTGCTGGCTCAAATGGCAAAGAAACTGCCTGCAATGCAGGAAACCTGGGCTTGATCCCTGGGTCAGGAAGATTCCCTGGAGAGGGAAATGGCTACCCACTCCAGTGTTCTTGCCTGGAGAATTCCATGGGCAGAGGAGCCTGGCAGGCTGTAGTCCATGGGGTCACAAAGAGTTGGACACAACTAAGTGACTAACACTTTCACTTTCAAATAGAAAAAGGAGAAACTGCTCAGTTATGTATAATTCCTGCAGACACCCGTGGTTGGAACATGCCAGATCCTATGCAGCATCAGACAGTGAGAAGTGAACACTGTACCAGCCCCTCAGTGGCGAAGGCCCTCACTTGATTGAAGCATTTCTCTTGAATCACTTTTAAACAGTAGTGTGCTTTGGGCAGAAACGAATCTTGACCTTGCCTCTGTCCACGTTCTCTGTTAGTTAGCTTCTACTAGTGACAGCCAAATGCCCCTTGGCCTGTGCAAGTTAAGATGGGGACCCCAAAGGGCCTTTAGAAGAAACACAGTCATACAGTGAAAAATCAGATGTAAACAGAACACAGGTCAAAAGGGAATGTAGACATATCCAAAGAAGAAAACTACTTTTCACTGTAGAAATCACATTCGTGTCTTAGCCGTTCACTGCAAGTCTAAAGAGGTGACTGTATCCACAAATGCCCAAGTGTGTGTCTAATGTCCAACTCTTAGCCCATTGGGCCAGCAGTTCAGTTTCTGCTGTTGTGCTGTTGGCAGAGCTCTGACCTCAGCCCCTAGAAGGAAACCTATTCCCGTTCCTCACTGGCCTCTTTTTCTTTTTCTTTTTCTTTTTTTTTTTTTTTTTTGCTAGAATCTTTATTAGATTGCTTCACGGTTCTTTACTTTTTTATTTTATTGTTTATTGACGTATAGTTGATGTACAATATTATAAGTTACAGGTGTACAACAGAATGATTCACAGTTTTAAAGGTTATACTCCATTTGTAGTTATTATAAAATATTGGCTCAATTCCCTGTGTTGTACAATATATCCTTGTAGCTTGTTTTAAACCCGATAGTTGGTACTTGTGCCCACTGGTAACCCTTATGCTAAGTGAAATAAATCAGACAGAGAAGGACAAATACTGCCTGATGTCACGTGCATGGAGAATCTAAGAAATACAGCAAACTAGTGACTATGGCAGAAAGAAGCAGACTCACAGATATAGGGAACAAAATGGCGGCCCCTCCGCTTAGATGCGTCTTGATCGGGGTCTGCCATGGCGGCCCTTGGATAACCTGAGTAGATGAATAGAGAAGGAAGATGAGATTCCTGGCCACCTTCTCTGCCCGCACCCAGCAGACCTCTCTTGGTTCACACTCCCCTCCTCATCGCTCCAAAGGAACCATGAAATGACTTTTCTCAATGTAATATGATATTTTATTCTTCCAGGGCACCCAGTCACGGGATTCTTCCTTCATGGCCATGCTCTGTTTCATTGCCCTTGCTTCCCAAGGATGCCGAGACATTTCTGGAATCTGTGAAGAATAACTTGCCTTTTTCTTCTCCTTCAGCAGTCTCCTGGATTGACTTTGGCATCCGGGTCCTGACAGAGACAACTCCCCATTTCAAAACAAGTGTCCATGCTCCTTGATGTGGTATTAATATGCAGTGTTGCAGCTGTATCTAATGCTTATCGGTGTTGTTAACCAAATGCTCTTTATGATTTATTAGTCTTCTATTTCTGGGCCGTTTTACTGCCCTCCCAATGTTTCTTATATATGCTGCTAATTTAATTTAATTTCTCCTTTTATTTAGTCTGTGATTTTGTTGTTGATTTTTCTCCCTGCCCATTGTTTACATCAGTTTTTAATTTTTTTGTATTTTCCATGTGATCTCCTCCACTTTCCTTTCAACCAATCATGTGCGTGCGTATCATGTGACTTTGTCATGTGGCTTGCATGGTGCTGATGATGTCGTCCACGCTGGTGAACAGAAGGTAAAATTCTTTGTTCTGAATCATGAAATAAATCTGGGACCACAGCCTGGCACATAGGGCCCACTCATTTCTTCCTGTCTCGGATTTCCTAAGCGAATTCATTTGAGAGATTTCCCTTGTTCTCAAGTTCTCAATGCACGTCCAAAATTCATCAACCTTTGGAGCCTTTAGATGACAATTTGATACCAAGACAGCCTTCAGCTTAATGTTTTGCTTCAAGAAATCTGGCTACGGTAAAATCACTTTAACCACAGCTGAATTTGCACCCTTGAATTTTTACCAGATAGTTCATAAACTTTATTTCCCAGAAAGCAATGTTGTAAGTGAGCTTTATAGCATGATTATCTCACCTTATCCAGTAGTTCTCCAAAGCACAGTTGTTGTAAAATGTCCCATTCCCATGAAAAATAACATTGAACACCTACAGAGAGAAATGTGTCTATCACAAAGGTTGTATTTGCTTGAAACCAGTGAGAGTGTTCCATAAAATTCATGCAGATTGAGGACTTTCTGAAATGAGAGATTTAAGAATTTGGAATTAGAGCAGTTTGGCCGTAATGGCCAAGGTATCACTTTGCAAGTGACCTGCCACCTGCCCCAGGCAGGAGGAAAGAAAAAGCAAAAGTCATTTAACAGTTACCATGACTGATGATCGCCATGTAATCCAAAAGCACACCATTGACCCTTGCAGCGAAGGAAATAAACTTATAGCCTAATTAAGCTCAAAGGAGTGACAAAATAATTTGTTAATATTGTGACTGTCACAATCCTGTAAATGCATTTCTTGCTTACCATGCCCGTGACAGGAAAATGAAGCCTCTGCTCACAGCTCCGCCCGAGTAAAATCAAACACCCATTCAAACCTGCCCTGGGAGTCACATGCGCGCCATTCCCTCCTAACTGGAAATCTGTACTTCACATCACAACCTGAGACACATACAGGCTGCAATGATCACAGAAGCAAAACTAACACCAGTAACCCCCCAGGGTGCCTGTGCATGCGAGGGGTCCCCAGCGACCTCGCTTCTCGGAGAGCTGATTGGGCGACATCCACACGAACAAAACCATCAGCCGCTCGTCTCGCATGTGCTCTGTCCCTGGTCTGCCCTGTGTCCTGTGCGCCCCACGTGTGTGAACCTGTATGTGGCACCCGTCACCCTGCACGCTGACCCCTGTGAGGACTTCAGCTCTCTGGGCATGGCCACAGAGCCCCAAGTCAGTCCCATTTACAGTCAGCCTCCTGGACAGGATCTTGGATGGGAGGGTCCTCGTTTCCAAACAAGAGGATGTTCAGCATTTACATCATATGAAATAAAGGAGGAATATCCCCGAAGCTTCCCAGGTGGGCTCTGGGAAAGAATATGCCTGCCAGTGCAGGAGACGCCAGTTCGATCTCTGGGTCGGGAGATCCTCTGGAGGAAGAAATGGCAATCCACTCCAGTATTCTTGCCTGAGAAATCCCATGGACAGAGGAGCCTGGTGGTGTACATTCCACAGGGTCTCAAAAAGTCAGACAAAACTGGTCACGCATGCATGGTACCAGGTGTGGCCCCCAAGTCAGGGAACCTCTGTTATGCTTAGAACTTGGACCTAGCTTTAAAAATTACCTTGATCTGTGACTCTGAAGGCAGAAGAAAAAACACAGGGAGCCTACAATTGTCTAAACTCCCAAGTCCCACTCCAAAAATGTGGTTTCAAGGAAGACAGGCACTTTTCAGACTTGAGATGACTGCTCAGATGCTGAACCTTCCTCCTGGAAGCTGAAGTATGAGCAGATAACTAGATTGAAACCTTAGTTTCTTCTTTAAACCCAAGTTTAGTCATTTCTGTGCAATGCTGTGATTCAGAATGAAGCACAAGATAGAAGCTAATTCACACCTCTGAGGACCTGTCTCTTGCAGACATTTTAAGTGAGGCTAGAAATGTTTGAAGGTTTTTCTCGCAGCTGCCCTAGACACACAGCTTAGCTGTGGTCTTGGCTGTCAGTAGGAAATGTGACCAGTACTAAAACACTGGGAGACTGTGGGATTCTGAAATGTGATCACCCCCTCATCAAATCACCCCTCTTCTGCCCTTTGCAAGGGGGGCAGGCAGAAGACTGTTAACTCAGATGAGCAAGACACAGCAGGAAATTGCCCTTAGTGATAGAATGGAAGGGATGGAGAGGCTGGAGCAAGTAAAATTCACAGGGGAGAGAAATAAAATTTAGTTAGGGATGGTTCCTCTAGGCTTAAGTAAGGCTTTCAGGTGAGTTAGGCCTAATGAAAATGGTTTAAGTGAGCAATGGGTAGGTTGTACACCCACAAATGATTAAAGTCAGTGTCCACTACCCTCCACCACCACCCAGCCAAATTGGCTAGGATGTGTCTAACGTATGCTGGATGTTCTGTGCACCTTCAGTTTCTGTCCAGAAGAGGAGAGATGAACACAGGCATTGAGCACCAGCCCTGGGCCACTTGGACCCTGAGCCCACAGAGCTCTGCAGGCAGGGTCCATGGCAGGGAAGCGCAGACGCATGGCCCAAGGGCACAGGCGTGGGTTTGCTGGAAGCAAAACTTTGAGCCCCTTGATGTCAAAGTTTATTTCTACTATCACAGCATCACATAACTGCAGGGCCTGCTTCCTCTGGTGACTCCATCAGCTACTGAGGACTCTGTGTAAATGGGACTCCCCTCCCCACCAGCATGCGTGTGATAAGACGCCCCCTGCACCCTCCTCGCCCTCCTGTCCGCGTGCAGCATGCTTGAGCATGGATCCCTCCCCACCCATTTATAATGATCTTTTTTTTCTTTAGCTACTGACACTGACTCGTACTAAGAAATGCTGATTCTGATGAACTAAACTCTTTTAACACCCACTCTTCCTTCTTAGATTGAACACATCACTAACCATCCCTTCCACTCCCTCCTTTATTTTTTACAGCTGTGTGTCTGGATTGCCACGGTCTCTGGCAGGTCGACATAGACTTTTCACGAGGGATTCTGTTCTAATTGCCTTTATTCCCAAGGATTCCCTGCACTGGTGGTTACCAGGGTAGAAAGCTAGCGTGAAGGGACCAAGTCAGTGATGTATATCAGCCCGAATCCCGTGGGCAGAGACTGGGGCCATGGAAAGTGCCCATTTCCCTGGGGTTTACCAGGAGGAGGGTTGAAACCTCCCAGGAGCCTCATGCTTCTTCATAACTCACCTAACGTCCATGAACTACTGTTGGAGATGTTCACAACCCCCACCCCCCTTTGTGGCCTCGGAGGCAGGAGCCGAGTTAATTGGTGGTGATGGCAGTTATTTCTGTCTTTAACTTCCCCAGCCTGGATCAGCCCCATAACCACAAGCCATACCTTCGTGGTTATATTTTCTTTTTAGGATGATGAAACAAAGATAATTGATCAATTAATCTGTTGGTGTTTTCATGACACCCACGAGAAGGGATTTGGTATTTCTGTGGTTCGGTCTGTCAGAGTTCATTTATCGCTGTTTAACTTGTCCTCAGTAGCGCCAAGCCTCCCCACTCTACCCCCAGCTCTCATTCGCAATTCCCGAGAAAACTCGCGCTGGAAAGCTTTGTGGACGAGGTGCCTCCGTGAGCATGGCCGCGGAGAACCAAGCCTCGTTTCTCTGTAGAAACAAGGGAGCTGGCCACACCGAGGAGCACTCCTTCTGTACCCCAGCACTCCTCAGAGCCAGGGATGAGGATGACAAAGGGCCAGGTCCCACTAGCGCAGCGAATCCTTGACAATTAGGACAAAAGTGTTCAGGAGAAAATGCTTTCCTCCGAAGGCCTGGTTTGGGGGAGCGGTGCTTGAGACGAGTCGGTGCCTGCCCAAGCACTGCCAGCCACTCTTTAGGTATAAGAAAACCACCTCTGAATAGAATGGCCAGGTCTGCCTCCAAAGCACCATCAGGGAGGTTCTGAGGCTCCAGGATTGTGTGTGGCATAGATCACATCGATCTGTTTGACATTAGGGCTAAGAGTTTGGTCTGAGGAAGGAGAATTAGTGGTCTAATAATTAATCCTGATTTCCCTTTGGTAATTTGCTGATCCCCCTAAGACCCATTCAAACTTCTGACCTCTTGGTGTAATTTTGAATATTCCTGAGCTGGAAAAATCAAATAGGTATCACATCAGATCAGCTGCATCATACGTTTGGACTTCTTAAAACCAACAGTTTTAAATCACTTACAAGAAATAATCAGTAAGGGGGAAGAGGCGTTAGGATAAACAGAGCAAATAGTAGTTTTGATGCCAGGCAATCTTATTTGATATTAAAAGGCTCTAATGCAGGGCCTATGCCCATCATTGAGTTTTCTCAGAAATCCCTGTGGGGTCCTGATGAGAGAGAAAGCAAAGGCGGTGAAGAGACAACCCAGGTCCAGCCTGTCTCTGGGAGGCCTGTCAGCCAATTAGCGTTCCATTCAGAAGGCACAACTCTAGGTTCTTGAGCTCTTTGAGTGAGAAGTAGAATATTGTTTTCCTTCCAAAATTCACAATCGCTGTTCAGAGGCCCTGGGCTTGCTAGAATTTTTGTTGTGGGATTCAGATATCCAGCAGCAGTTTGCTGATCCCAGGGCCTCTGCTGACTCGGGAAAAGACATGAAGCTGACTCTGATTTTAGGGCCCAGTAGCACCGTAATTATAAAGAAGAACCTACAATCTGCATGGCCAGAAATACACGTCTCAATTATGGTTTCTAAGGGGAATTTATAGGACCTGCCAGTAATATTTTTGACTATATGTGGTCTCTCTGGTACATTCTTTTTTTCCTTGCATACATGATTTGCATTCTTCTAGAAAATACCAGAACTGCCTGATATTTTATGTTTGTTATCGACAAGGTTTATTTTTATGAATACCACTGTTTTAGTCTTTACATAAAATATTTGGGGAAAAAAATTTGACTCATGGTTAAAGCTAAACTCAGAGGGTATAATTAACCCCAGGGGTTTTCTCAGAGCCACCTGCCGATTGCTGCTGAATTGCAAACCAACATTTACAAATAATTACAATATTGGTTTTGCTGAAATTACCCATAATGATTTCAATCAGAGCATCCATCTCGGAACAGAGTACATGTTGCTGCTGCTGCTGCTGCTATGCTGGGACCCTCTAAATAATTTCCTCTCTTACTGTGTTCAATAAAGCAGCCAGCCTCCTGAATGCAGGCCTGTTCTTTGGCGTCCCTCATCAGGCAGGGCTGGAACATTCTCTTTGCAGAGAGCTTAGGAAATTATTTCTTTCACCTCATTTCTAATCTTTAAAAATATTGGCTCCCAGTGAACATTTGAAGATGAATAAGGCAACTGATTAAACAAATATCACTCTTTCCACATCTGTGTGTACTGACAGCAAGTTGCATGGCCATAAAGTTAGTCATAATCTCTGATAATAGTCCAATAGGATCTTCCTTCAGAAACACCATCATAGGAAAAATTAGATTTCTGTACAAGGGCCCCACAATTCAAAGAATTGAATAAGAATTGAGTAAGCTTTTTCATTTAGCAAGCAAAATCTTGTTTTAATCACCATTGAAACTCAAACGCCTGATGGACTACATGGTACCTAATAGCTACTGAATGTGCATTTGATGAATAAATCATCTTTAAAGCACTTTGAGTGATATAGGAACGTCCCTGTCAGTCCAGTGGTTAAGACTCCGTGCTTCCCCTGCAGGGTTAGATCTAACCACATTAGATCCCTGCTCAGGGAGCTGAGATCCCACGGGCCGTGTGGTATAGCCAAAAAGTAAAAAATATATACATGATATGATATGATATAAAATGCCCTGAATTCTGTGAGAAAGCGATACATATCAGAGTTCCATGGTAGTCACTCATAAAATGATGGCAAATTATAGTGTTCTAACTTCTGTAGATGTTAGAATTGTGTCCCATGGTATAGTTTTGAGTGATTTCTCTGTGATTCCATCTATATTTTTTTCTGAAACAAATCCAAATGTAAGAGCAGGTCATCAGGGCTTTTGGTTTTCACAAGGTTTCCTTGGCGAGATTTTTGTTCACATATCTTTGAAGACTCTTAGGGTCTGTTTTTTCAAAGACAGGAATTTTTGAAATGACTTTTTTTTTAAATTTGTAGAAAAATGGGCAATTTTGTGGCAAAGAGATATGGAACTGTTTATCTTGGGGCACATTTCCCTGAAATTGACTGTACACCCCAGATTTGGTGCCCTGTGTTTACGGCATCGTGAACACAGCCAGGGTGCTCTTGAGAGCTCGTCTCAGCACAGTGACTGTTACAGTGATGTCAGAATAAGAAGGAACCCTTGGGGGCATCTGGTGTTTTGCAAACCTGGAGACTGAGGCGGTAACCTAGCCAAGGCACTAAACCCCCTGGGCTCTGCTGTGGCCTCCGTAGCATTCAGTTCTAAAGGTATCTTCATGGCAGCAGTGCGGCCCCAGTGGAATAATCTCTATTTCCCTTCCTGGGAGGTCTCAGGGGAGGGACAGGTCCTTGCCTGGTGGGTGTGTTGGAAGGGCCACTGATGCCAGCCTCCTCCTCTCCCTCTCCAGGCAAAGAGATCATTAACCACAGACTCAGTGTTGCAATTCTGAATCCAGAAAGTTATTACAATTAATGTGAGTCTTCATTCAGTCCAGGGTCACCAGCATCCCATTTCACCTGGGACTAAGGGTTTGTCCAGGGTAAAGGACTTGCAGTGCTAGTGCCTGGAAAGTCACAGGCTAACCAGCACGCGCTGGTCACCCCAATTCAGTGAGAGAGTAGAATTTGTAATGTTCTTCCACATCTCCTACTTCATTGTTCAGCATTGGTGAATCTACACAGACTTCCTTCCCTACTCTAAAATATATTTCACTTGGAGTTTCTTTTTAGCACTGGATATGTCTGATGGGACATAAGGCATAATTAATTATTGTCTAAGATGTATAATGGTCCAAAAGAATTAGAAAAGCATGCACACTTAGACATTATCTAAACAGGATTTCAAAGTATTTTCCACTGAATAATTGGTGCTGGTGGCTAGACAGTGGTGTAAAAACAGGACAAGTCTATCTGAAGCCCATTTATCTTTTTGTTTTTCTTTTTCCTTAGTCACTGATTAAAGGAAGCCAATCATAAGCACAACTTTTCGTAAATGCTTTATCCCACAGGCATTAAGATTACACAGCCTCCCTGTTGCTGCTTTGTGTAGCCCTATGGCCAGTACAGGTGCACCTGGCAATCCTGTTAATTGAGCTTCCAGGGGGTGAGCCAGGGGCCCGCCCAGACCGAGCAGCAGGGTTCTCGTCAGTTTTGCCTCTGGTTCCTCCTGGTCTCGAAGGGAAAAGCAGCCCCCTCGGCCGTCGTGAGGTTCCCAGCGCAACTGAGTGAGTTGGGTGGGGTGGGCTGGCCTTACCGAGCAACATACTTGTGGGTGATGAGGTGCAAAGCCTGGTGACAAGCCTCCCCCGGCTCTTCTGTCCCATGTCTGAGATTCTGTCTTGCAGAGGACAAGCCAGGACCACCCACCCAGAAGGTAACTGTTTTATAGGCTCTGCAAATCTTCTGTCTGAGGTCATCAATAGATGCAAGAGATGGTTTCCACCAGAAGTGCCAGGGTCCCAGGCGTTTGAAATCTTCACTTTAACTTTTTATAACAGATGTTCTGTCATCTCATGGCTTTCAACATATACTAATGAAATAGTTTCTCTTAAAATAAATTAGCATCCTACAGGAGAACCATCCAGCCCTCAGAATTGGTCACATACAAGCTCATCTTTCTTCTCAACCTGGATTCACAGTGTTACTACAAAAAAAAAAAAAGAGAGAAACATCGACTTTTTTTTCTGTTGAGAAATGCTGAAGACATTTTTTCCCTCTCTCTTCTCACAAAAAGACTTGAATGAACGTTCCATTAATACAAGGCACCAAGGATTATCACCAAGGCAGTTGAGCCATAAATGCAGAATACTTACAGGAAACTTGCCTATGGCAAATCATGCTTTACTTCATCACAACTGGAAACCTGTTATTTTTTTTTAATGACTCTAAGTCATAAAATTTAATTAATGCCAAAGCTGATCACAAGAATGCAGCATCATTCCACTCCTGTTAGGAATTAGACCCTTCGAATAGATCATATATCCCAGGGAAAAAATAATAGGCTGGTTTGAAAAATTATTTTATGGGTGTAAGTTTTCTCCTTAAATGCCTACATTTTCCCATATTTCAGGCTGTTCCTCAAAATGTACCAGGTTTATAAAAGTTAAATCTGCAGTTTTAAGAGCAGTTAACAAAAAACGCAAGCACCAGGAAGAGACAGACCAAAAAAAAAAAAAAAAAAAAATCCTCTCTTTAAAATGGTGAAAGGACTATATACTAGGAGGGAGGGTGGTTTCCCAGAACATTTTCGAATGGCGTTCTCAGTTTGGGTTAAGACTGAGGCATCTAACTGGAATTCAAAGTTTCACATGTTTTGCTTTTGAACCATTTGAATTGCTGAGAAATCAAGAGTCCAGCCCCACTCCATCACTGCATCTCATTTTGATGGACTGGATTTTCATTGTGTGGATGAAAATGTCATGCGAATTCTGTGGATGTTTCAGGGGAACCCAGCGCACCTAAGCTCGAAGGGCAGATGGGAGAGGATGGAAACTCTATTAAGGTGAAGGTGATCAAGCAAGACGACGGGGGCTCCCCCATCCGACACTACCTGGTCAAATACCGAGCGGTGAGTAGCCTCCTTCCCGGGTTTCTTGCTGCCCACACCCTAACACCTGCCCTGCTGGACCAATAGTGTCTTTAGAGCAAGGGGCCAGGGCAGCCCATGTGCCTGGCAGGTGGCTCATGGGCCCAGGTTAGGGTTTTAAATTCCAAGACTGACTTACAGCCTTTAGGTCATATCCACACTGAGACCATTTTTTTTTTTCAATTCTTTTTTTTTTTTTAATGACATTTAGTTGATTTACAGTGTTGTGTTCATTACTTCTGTAGAGCAGTGATTCAGTTATACATGTATACATTCCTTTTTTATATTCTTTTCCATATGGCTTGTCATATGGTGTTGACGATAGTTCACTGTGCTATATATGGGGCTTCCCCGGTGGCTCAGCGGCAGACAGTCAGCCTGCAATGCAGGAGATGCACAGGAAACAAGGGCGATTCAACTCTCGGGTTGGGAACAGCTCCTGGAGTAGGAAATCGCAGCCCACTCCAGGATTCTTGCCTGGAAAATTCCAGCAACAAAGGAGCCTGGCAGACTGCAGTCCAGTGGGGTCACAAAGAGTGGGACATCACTGATGCCCACACTTGCGATATATAGAATGGACAAACACACTGAGACCATTATAAAACCTCTACAATGATTTTGGTAATGATAAACCCACCCGTGACTGATTTTTCTGCTTCCTAGGTTTTTCTGCAAAGTTATTTTCCCATCATTCAGTACTCTTTTGCAAGTAACACACTGATACCTTGGAACACACTTGGGTAAAGTGTGTTATGGGCCAAGCATGTGGGCCCATGATTACATGCATTTTCTTCCCCCAAGAACCCTAAGAAGTTGGTCTCAACAGTTATCCTCACTTTACAGAGGAAGAGAATGAGGTTTATGCAGTTAGTGACCACATGACTCACACAGTCAGGCAGCCAGGGTTTGAATCCAAGTCTGTCTGACTGAAGAGACGGGGGTCTAGGCCCCCTGGCCTGGGCTGTTTCAACTCCTAAACCATCTCCTTCCCTCAGCTTCCCTCTACTCTAGTGTAGCCCACCTGACCTGTGGTTGTGCCGCACCCATGAGCTTGGCCCTAGCCTTTTCTCTTCTTGGTTTGCCCGTTGCCCATCAGAGATTTCTGACATTCCACCTTTCATCCCCAGTGCCCAAACTGAAAATCACTCCCTCTTTTTTTTGGCCTTAGAATGATACTTGGCTATTACCAACCATAGCCGATTGCTGGGAGATTTAGAGACAGCATCTGAGCATTGCAAATAGCCTCTTGCTAGGATTTCTTGACAGTAGAAAATAACCTGAGTGGAGTTTTCTTTCTTCAAATAGCACGCAAGAAAGGCTTTTTCCAAAAAGTTTGACTTAACTCTGTCTCTGCCTTTTGATCAGCCCCTACTAATCAAAGCCCTAACCTGATGGGAGCCCTAACCTGGTTAGGTTTGCAGAGAGTCAGTACAGCACAGAGCCCCGCACCCCACCCTGGGAACACCTCCTAGCTGCTGGGCCGCCTGCCAGTCACTCAGCCCTCTCCTACTTCATTGCGAAGCTGGGTTGGAGCCTGACGTGGGGGGAGGAACCTCAGTTGAGGTTTCTGTAAGGCCCGGCCCAGAGGCATCACTGGCTGAGAGGTCCTTGTAACTTCCTCAGTGTGGAATAGGATACAAGTACCAAGCAGATGGCCCCATGGAAACCGCTGGAAGTAGACAGTGTGGTAAGAGGATGCCTCTGGCATTTGTTGGGCTGATGTGGCCCAGACAGACATGGAATCCAGTTCCAGCCTTACCACTTAGTAGCCTGTACCCCAAGTAGGTCACCCAGTGGTCCATCACCTCCATTTCTCCATTGGCAAAAGGGGGATAGCTTATCGAGTTGTTGTAAAGCTTGGTTATTAGAGTACAAGCAAAGAACCTGAGATGTGCCTGACACTGGGAAAACTCTGTACTTGGTAACTGTAATAACCGCTGCTGCCATGCAGGCTGGGTCAGCAAATACCTCTGTACGAGGCCCCATCGGATGTCAGTGTTCCAGGAGGGTCATTCTGGCAGTGCCGGGAAGGTCTGCTTTAAAAAGACAGCCGGGCAAAACACGGGATATGTTAGGCTTTGACAACCTTAACCATCCCCTCTCTTTCACTTCGAAATCCCAACTGTCGCTAAATATTTTGATTACTATACATTATTAACATTTATTATGTAGCATAATATTTGCTTTATATTCTATCCGTCTCTTTTGCAATGATGTTTGCCAAGGAAAGAAGCCTTTCAGAGAAAGAAGACAAAAGACAAAGAGCTGAATTCCTTTGTTTTACATTAAAATGGGACACATGCTCACTCTCTCGCAGAAACTTAGAGCCCTGTGAAGGTAGTCTGGCTTGCTGTTAGACTCAGAGGTTGTGAGCCCCTCTTCCAGCATTTCCCCACACTGTCATGGCCACAACACGTGTGCTGTGACGACCCTAAAGGCATCTCTCTGGCTGATACAAAGCATTTTGCCTGGAGGACAGCTGGCTTTCCTGTAATGTAACTTCCTCCAGCCTCAGCCATAGGCTAGCTCACCTTCCAGAGGACACTGCTAGCGTGTTCTGCTCTTCTCAGGAGCAGCCCATCGTCCAGTAGACATGTGTCAAGCCCTCCCACCCAGAACAAATTCACTGGCAAAGAACGTTCGAGAAAAGGGGCCCCTCTAACTCCAGCTTTGTGCCTGAAATTATGTCCTGGGAGTGCTCTGCTGGCCCTGACAGCAGCACCTCCAGCTGCAGCCTCAGAGCAGCTCACGCTGCAGGGAACAGAGAGACCCTGTTCCCGGCAGCATATGTGTGTTGCGCTCCCTCCTGTGAGAGGATGTATCCCCACTTGGGCCCAGAGGCACTTGCCCGCAACTCGATTGCCTCTGTGGCTTTGGGAAGTCACCTGTTCTCTCCCCTACTTCCCCATCATCAACTTTAATGAGGGCCTGGCCAAAGCCCTCACAGGTTTGTTGTGGGGATGCAGTAAGAAAATGTGCAGAAAGCCTTCAGTCCAGGCCCTGGCATACAGCGGGTGCTCCATTACTGATAGTTTTTAATGCTTTTAATAAAAGTGGAATCTGTGCCATGTTCCCATGTCAGAGAGTGAGCACACACCTGAGTGTGCCCCACATTCTAAAACAGGACAAGAGTCACAGTTGTTGGATCATCCTCTACGTCACCGTTAGGATAGGGCTTCCCGTCTGCCAGTGGAAGGAGGCCTAAGAATCTTGGATTCCATCCCTGGGTCAGGAAGATCCCCTGGAGGAGGGCATGGCAACCTATTCCAGTATTCTTGCCTGGAGAATCCCATGGACAGAGGAGCCTGGGAGGCTCTAGTCCGTAGGGTCGCAAAGAGTAAGACACCACTGAGTGACTGAGCAGACATACGTCCTTACGATATGTGCCCAGCATTCCAGAGTGTAGCCTGGGCCCCTGCACGCCCTCAAGGTAATAGACAGGGCATTAAAGGGTTGGCCCATGCCACACTGGGAATCTGCCACTGTTTTTATTTGCAAGCCCCCAAGGTTGACCTTCTGACCTGCAGAATCATTTACTTTCAGGTTTTTCAAGCTGGTAATAAAAACTATGCCCTATATCTCTGGTTTTTATTTTCATTTTGCCCCAATATTTAGTGACTCCCTTACATTCCTCCTCGTGGCTGGTCTTACCAGCTGTTTCACCTAAAGCTTGCTGGTGTCTCGTATCTTTCTTGCCGGTTTCTCCCAGAAGCTCTCCTCCGAGTGGAAACCAGAGATCAGGCTCCCATCTGGCAGTGACCACATCATGCTCAAGTCCCTGGACTGGAATGCTGAATACGAGGTCTATGTGGTGGCCGAGAACCAGCAGGGCAAGTCCAAGGCGGCGCACTTTGTGTTCAGGACCTCGGCCCAGCCCACAGCCATCCCAGGTATGACACCTCTGCTTTCTGTGAGTTTCCTGCTTTGAATTAATGCACAAGCACCGCACCTCCTAATGTGCCTGAATAGCCCCTGACAACTCGCTTGCTTACAGCCATCCTCATGATTGGTTGCCCATGCAGAGCTTAGTTTTGCTTTGTAGCGAGCTGTGCAGTAGGTTGAGCTGGACTGGACCCCCAGGAAGGCTTGGGCAAGCATCCTGGGTGAAGGTCCTGGGTCGTCCATCAGCCTTGGAGGACTGATGGTAAGCCAGTCTGTGGGAACCCCTCAGGTGGGAAAGGCCCCAGCTCCAGCCAAGCTTTGGATGCTGATTGAGGAAGGATCCTTTTCTGAGACCTTATCTGCTATCTACATTTCATACAAGGCCCAGGAACCTATTTTTAAGCGCTTTCTGTCTGATGCTTGCTTATCTGCTCCACCGTAGTCCAGATTCTCTTCTCTGTGGGGAGCCCAAGAGAAGGAACAGATGGTGCCCAGTTAGTTAAAAATCCCCTCTGCCAAGGGCCTCACAGTTGAAACAAAGATTAAATGGAGCCACTTGAAAAAGATCAAGTGGAGAATGTAGATGCTGGAAACCCCCATCTGTGAAAGGCAGTCCAGTCTGCTAGAGACCAAGATGGGAGATGCATCCCTTCCAAGAGATCCAGATCCATCTCTAGGGATCCGGGACCAACTCAATTGCGGGAATAAAGTGAGAGTTCTGCTTTCTGGCCCAGCTACCTTGCTGCTGATGGCCAGACTCCTCATTGACCAAATCCCATGGAGCAGAAAGAGGTCTTCATCGTCCCTCTCTGCTTTCCTGACCAGCCACATACCGACCACAAGCAGGAGAGGTGGGCACAGAACATACAACTGCAGCTCAGTAGAGGGAGCCCCCAAAACTCTCTGCAGCATCCAAGTTTGATAGGAAGATGCCCCAACCTCCTGGTGGCCTTCCTTTGGCTGCCATCAGTCATGTCTGCCCTGTCCAGAGTGCTTGCCCGCTAGCTCTCAGCTCAGTGGTCATGATCGCTCATCCCAGTGGGGGAGAGGCCAGAAGGGACATGTCACAGTAGTGACACAGGGCTGTGTGTGTGGCAGTGGGTTAGTCCAGCAGCCACAAAATGAGGTCAGTGTGTTGGTTGTGCATGAGTGTGCATGTGTGTCTGAGAGACGTGTGCAGGGCCCCAGGGAGTTGGCGGCCATAGATGAGATGCATCCATGGTCCTCCCCTCTGTGTTGGCAGGGAGAATCCCTCAGCACAGGCTAGGGCGGGCATGTCTCTGCAGGCACTGGCCACGTGGTCAGTGATGATGCCGCGGTATGTGGGTGTGACTGCAAGTGATGGTCTCCTCACTGATTCACAGGCTGTCGGAACAGAGGTGCCCTGTCTGCCTCTGCCCTTTCTGTCTCTGCATTCTTGGGTCAGTTTTTCCCTGATATCGACAGTCTGGTGGGCGTGTCCAGATCCGCTTGGCTCTTATGGGGCACTTAGGAGCTGGGGGTGTGAGAAGCCCGAGTGATTCCTTTGCAGTGAAACAGTCCTGCTGGCATCTGTTTCCTCGGGTAAGACTCCGTAGGTGGTGATTCCAACACGCTGGGTCCCCAGATGAGGTACTGCCAGCGGTATCAGCTCCTGGGGTTGGAGAAGTTGGGGCCACTGTGTTTCAGATACAGAAATTCTGGGGAGTCCTGCCCATGGTGTGGTCAGAGCCCTTCTGGCTAATCTCCCAGGTGCCCAGTTAACGGGGAGGAGGGGCTGCTCACCTCACCCACCAGGGCTCCAGGCTCTACTGCACAGGTCTTAGCAAGAGCTTGCCTGGTTAAGACTTCTCCTCTGGGACCTGCGGATCAAGCCTCTGAATCACGAGATGTACGTTGATGGTGGAATTCTGTGGTCAGCGGGCGCTGGAGGTGAGAGGCACAGAACTAGATCCCCTTTAAGACCGCCAGGCGTGGGGTGGGCTTGTGCCGCGGGAAGAAGAGGCTGATGTTTTGCTGAGAAGTCAGCCCCACCCCTGTGCTCAGTTTGTTGCGCATAGACCAGGATCAGTGAACAGATATATCTCTGTCCCCACGTGTCAAAAGCTCTGGAGACCTGAAGGCTCCTGACTGTACCTTAGAGACCTCCCTTATCAGAGGTAACACTTTCCTAATCAGACTCCTGTACTTGACCTTGGAGGCTTCTGTTCTCTCACTTGAATTTCATTTGCTCGCTGACCCCTAACCCCTGAATTCACCCTGCTGTGCTGCTTGTGGCCTTGCTGAGCTGCGGAACTGGCCTTATGGTGATAATACCGCACTGAACTCAGTTCTCTAACCTTTGTCGGCTTAATTTACGAAGTTGAATTAACCTTGGATTCTTGCGTTCTCTGTATTTGACCTAATTTTTTTTTTCTTTTTATCTATTTTTTTTTCTCTGTTTCTGTCTCTTCCTCCTCTTTCTTCCTCCCCCCTCCCCTTCCTGTGTCTGTCGTCGCATATACCAACTTGGACGTCACTGGGACATCCCCACTGCCACATTTGTTTTTAAACAACCACATTCTCTCTGGGGACCCATTGCTTGGCACCTGCAGCGACCTTAGGAGGCTCCTCCGCATCCTACACCTTTGTCTCATTGCTTTTCTCTGCAGTGACTCTTCTCTTGCTCTGTTAGGAACTTGAACACACACACACAAAAATTTAAATTTGCTTAAAAGCCCAGTTCCTATGAGAATGATCAGTGCCCCCTCCCCTCCACTTTGGAAGAATCTGTCAGGACTGCCATGGCCATGCTAACAAGCTCTCGGTGGAAGAGGATGGTTTGGCAGTTGGAAACAAGCTGGACCTCCAGACGTATTATTCCCACCCATAGATACGTTTGCACCACTTCATACGAAGTTTGCCCCTTTTTTTGGTAGAGTATAAAAGTGTTGGGAGCTCTTTTCTTTAGACCCTGTATATATAAAAACCATTTTGCTAGGTTTTTACACGTAAAAACCTTGCCTGTAAAAACTTACAGACAAGTCTTTACGTGGCTGCTACTGGTCGCACTTTTGGTTCTTAACTAAAGATGACGTAGCAGAGGAAGGTTTCTAGGTACCCTCTAAAGCTTGCATCAGATAGTTAAAACCACCCCGCGTCCCCACTCTAACCCTGTGCGCCTCCTCTGCCCTGCAGTAAGTAGTTGGCTTTGCTTGCATTCAGTGCCCATGGTAAGCCCACTGCAATCCACCAGAGCGTTTTGCTGGCCAGATGGGCACAGTTCATTTGCCGTGTTGCCCAGACAGCGGAAGACCTCTGAGTTAATCACGGATTTTCTGGGGCTGATCCCACATTCTGGGAGGCACTTTGGTCCTGGTAGTATAAGCAGCACCAGACGCTGTTTAGGACGTGCCCAGCACCTGTGGGCTCTGGAAGGTCGTGTCTCCCATTCGGGGTGACTCCTGCTGCTTGGCTAAAGACCAGCCGCAGACCTCGTGTCTCGGCGGATGTGGTCCAACTGTGACCCACTCTGTTGCCTAAGTGGCAGTCCCCCAGGTCGGAAGCATCTGCTGTAAGCCTGTAGGTAACACTTTCCTAATCAGACTCCTGTACTTGACCTTGGAGGCTTCTGTTCTCTCACTTGAATTTCATTTGCTCGCTGACCCCTAACCCCTGAATTCACCCTGCTGTGCTGCTTGTGGCCTTGCTGAGCTGCGGAACTGGCCTTATGGTGATAATACCGCACTGAACTCAGTTCTCTAACCTTTGTCGGCTTAATTTACGAAGTTGAATTAACCTTGGATTCTTGCGTTCTCTGTATTTGACCTAATTTTTTTTTTCTTTTTATCTATTTTTTTTTCTCTGTTTCTGTCTCTTCCTCCTCTTTCTTCCTCCCCCCTCCCCTTCCTGTGTCTGTCGTCGCATATACCAACTTGGACGTCACTGGGACATCCCCACTGCCACATTTGTTTTTAAACAACCACATTCTCTCTGGGGACCCATTGCTTGGCACCTGCAGCGACCTTAGGAGGCTCCTCCGCATCCTACACCTTTGTCTCATTGCTTTTCTCTGCAGTGACTCTTCTCTTGCTCTGTTAGGAACTTGAACACACACACACACAAATTTAAATTTGCTTAAAAGCCCAGTTCCTATGAGAATGATCAGTGCCCCCTCCCCTCCACTTTGGAAGAATCTGTCAGGACTGCCATGGCCATGCTAACAAGCTCTCGGTGGAAGAGGATGGTTTGGCAGTTGGAAACAAGCTGGACCTCCAGACGTATTATTCCCACCCATAGATACGTTTGCACCACTTCATACGAAGTTTGCCCCTTTTTTTGGTAGAGTATAAAAGTGTTGGGAGCTCTTTTCTTTAGACCCTGTATATATAAAAACCATTTTGCTAGGTTTTTACACGTAAAAACCTTGCCTGTAAAAACTTACAGACAAGTCTTTACGTGGCTGCTACTGGTCGCACTTTTGGTTCTTAACTAAAGATGACGTAGCAGAGGAGGTTTCTAGGTACCCTCTAAAGCTTGCATCAGATAGTTAAAACCACCCCGCGTCCCCACTCTAACCCTGTGCGCCTCCTCTGCCCTGCAGTAAGTAGTTGGCTTTGCTTGCATTCAGTGCCCATGGTAAGCCCACTGCAATCCACCAGAGCGTTTTGCTGGCCAGATGGGCACAGTTCATTTGCCGTGTTGCCCAGACAGCGGAAGACCTCTGAGTTAATCACGGATTTTCTGGGGCTGATCCCACATTCTGGGAGGCACTTTGGTCCTGGTAGTATAAGCAGCACCAGACGCTGTTTAGGACGTGCCCAGCACCTGTGGGCTCTGGAAGGTCGTGTCTCCCATTCGGGGTGACTCCTGCTGCTTGGCTAAAGACCAGCCGCAGACCTCGTGTCTCGGCGGATGTGGTCCAACTGTGACCCACTCTGTTGCCTAAGTGGCAGTCCCCCAGGTCGGAAGCATCTGCTGTAAGCCTGCCCTGAGTCGCAGCCCCTCCCCACACACGCTCAGCGGAGCCGAAGGCGGGTCCAGCCCTGAGCCTCGATGAATCAGAACTCAGCCAGCCTGCCCCATTTCCAGAGTGTCCCTAACCCGACACCCACCACCACCCCATCTGTCAGTGGCTTCAGTGACGTGTTGCACATCTGGGTGGAAGCCAGCTGCTCCTCTGTCGTTGGGGGTACACCCCATCCCCCACGTGCCCACGAGAGGAAGTGGGGTGTGCTCGTTACAGTCCCCGTGGAGCTTCCTGTTCAGTAGCATCAGTGTCTGTGCTCAGGGGTCCTGCTTGTGGTCACATACCATTCCACATGTCTCATCTCTGAGCATCTCTACAGAAGTGTGATTTTTGTTTTGTTTGATTCCTTTATTTTTTAGTTCTGTTGTTATTTTTTAACGTTTGAAGACTAGCCTTTCCCTTTGGGAAGCCAACTGTGATCCTATGATCTTCGGGGTGATGCTGCCCAAGTTGCTGGGCACAAACAGGCCTGTGTCCTCAGCACTGGCAGTTTAGAGGGCCACATGCGGACACCGGAGGCCCCACTGCCCATCAGTGAGGCCGGGCAGTGTCTCTAGCCCCAGCCCCGTCGGCCTGCAGCCCTGCCACAAACCTCTCCCTCCAGGGTCCTCCACCTCCAGCCCCACCGGGGCAGCAGGAGCAGGCATGGCTCTTAGACACAAGGAGAGGATTGCAGAGAGGCATGCGTGCCTCCGGGCCCAGCATAGAATCCTAGCACCATCCCGAGGGCAAAGGAGGATGAGATGGTCCTCTCACAGTCACCCGTCACTGGGTCCCGCTCTTGATATCATCTTGGGCGGAAGTCACATATTCTCAGGAGGGCCCATCCCAGTCCTATAGGCGAGGGCCCGAGCCAGTGTTTCGAAAGAGACTGCGGGGATTGGGCCCAAAGTGTGGGAAAGACATCCATGAACCTGTCTCCTCGGCTTATTCTGGGCCAGGCAGACACCAGCTGGGGTCCTTGCGTTGGGCCCATTCAGACAGGCCCCTGGTTTGTAAGGAATGCCCTTTGGGGGTGGCAGCATTTGGGCACACCCCCCTCTCACGGTGGCTGTGGTCCCCAGCCCCTGAGACGGCTCCCTCTGCAGGAGGGCGCGCACACCACCCTGCTCAGCCACCCCTGCCCTGGCTCAGCGCTGCCCACGTTCTACACGCCACAGGGCTTCTCAACTCATTTTTGGAGTATTTATATGGCAGGTTTGGATCACGTTTTTCTACTAATAAGAATGCTAACATTGTTGTGCAGATAATCAGCAAGGCCTTGATGAAGTTTACACCTTTGCATTATTAAAGGAAATAACAGTTCATGTGAACTCACCAGCGTGTTTGGATTTTATTTGATAATGGTGTATCCTGCCAAAGTCCTTCGCCTCCATTCACAGGGCCCCCGGATTACTTTGATCCCCAGAGGACTCTTTAAATGGCACCCCAGACTTGCAGCCCACTGCGTGGAGATCTAGCCGCTGGAGCCACTTTTCCCTGCTCGGTTCCCTTAGCTCTCCTAAGTCAGAGCTGCTGTGCAGGGTCATGCCTCCTTGGACTTTCCCCCAGGAGATCGGGGAGGAGAAAGTGTCTTGCAGAGCCGAGAAGGTCACCTTGGGGTCAGAGGCGCACTCTGGGCCACCAGATACACAACTCTGTTGCACATTCTCCTGATTTCATGGCTGCCTTTACAGCTTCACATCAAAGGCTGCACAGAGTGACCTGGTGGCAGCGAATCAGAGAGAAGGTGCTCGTTTGCAGACCCTACTCTGTTTATAATCACAGTTGGATGCCTCCTGAAAGCCCCGAGACCTAGCCACCTGTTCATCAGAGTCCGGGAAGAAACAAGCAGACAAGGGGTTCGGGAGTGAACCGGAACCTCAGCTTAGTGGTCCTGAGAGTCAGAGGAGGGAGACGGGCACGTCCTTCTGCACTGCTGTCCTGGGGCACAGTGACTGCGGCCCCGGGTCGTCTCCCAGGGCTGAGACCGGCTTCTCATTTTGCAGCATTTAAGAGCGTAGGCACTTGGATGTCTCAATCTTGGGCAAGCCAAGTCCCTGTTCAGGACCCGCCCCCCAGACCAGGAACCACAGACGCTGAGCAGCCCCAGATCATAGCCTCAAGGTTCAGGGCAGCTCAGAGCCCAGAGGTTGTGGAGAAATTGCTCCCAAGAGGCACTCTTTGTATGCAGAGAGGTCGGGGAAGGTCACGCAGAGACCTCAGAAGTTGTTTTCTTTTTCCTTCTGTAAAATGTTAAGCAATATGTAGGAGATAACCTTTGCCCTTCTGGTTTCCTGAACTGAACAATTCTGTAAAGGCCACCGAGAGGTAATGAATGTTGGCTTGACTTGGATACTCTTTCATTGCCATCCCAGTTTGTCTTTTATTTGCTTGCCAGGTTTCACAGTAGTAAATATTCCGCCTGCCAATCCAGGAGAAAGTAAGAGACTTGGGTTCCATCCCTGGGTTGGGAAAATCCTCTGGAGTAAGGCAAGGCAACTCACTCCAATATTCTCATCTGGGAAATCCCATGGACAGAGGAGCCTGGCAGGCTGTAGTCCATGGGGTTGAAAAGAGTCGGACACAGCTTGGTGACTAAAACAACAAAAAGGTGTCCTTATTTTTTTTTTTTTTGTAAAAGCACCACATACCCTTTCTTCAGCTTGAGGGGCACCTCATTTCCTCTGTAAGTCTAGATTCTTAGTGGTAAAGTGAGTGATCCCTTGGGGACAAGTCTTTGCTCTCTTTCTATCCTTCAAATACATCAGTAATGTTGAGGCTACCAGGTAAGATTACACAGTTCAGCCTTAGGTGGTGAGTCATGGGAACAACTGTTACTCATCGTAATGCAAGGATGAGAAAAACCTAGAAGACAGTGGTCCTCAAACTCTAAGTTGCATAAGAATCACTGGGATGCTTGATCAAATCCTGAGCCTGAGCCTCACTCCAGAAATTCTGATTTCTTAGAATGGGGGAACACCCAAATCTGAATTATTCATAAAGCACCCCAGGAATTCTGCTGCAAGTGGAGAAATATTATGCTAAAAGGTATATAGAGATAAAAATCACAAGAATCTGTGAATAAAGATGGGACCTCTGAGTGTTTCAGTCTTATAGGAAAAAGTCCCGCTTGGTACACACTGGAGGTGATGGGCATTAGGGAACCTATATCCTGTGCTGGGGGCCTTCCCAGGTGGCTCTAGTGATAAAGAACCCACCTGCCAATGCAGGAAACATGAGAGTCGCAGGTTTAGTCCCTGAGTAGGGAAGATCCCCTGGAGGAGGTCTTGGCAACTCACTCCAGTATTCTTGCTGAAGAATCCCCCTGGACAGAGGAGCCTGGCGGGCTGCGGTCCATGGGGTCCGAAAGAGTCGGACACAACTGAAGCGACTTAGCAGGAGCTGAGTCCTTTGCTGGGGACTGTAGGACATCTAACGTGCAATGACAGGCTCTTAGAGTTAAAGAGGACTTGATAACATCCCCTATCCCAGGCCCTGCCCAGTGGGGGAACCTCAGCCAGAGCATTATAGCATTCTGACCAAGGGATTTTCCAGCCTTTGCTTAATGCCTCTGGCAGCGGGAGCTCATCTTCTGAAGCAGTGCACACCATGTCTGAAGAGCTCTTATTTGCTAGTTTTTTGGGGTTTTTTTCATCTGAGCTGAAGTTTGCCTGCCATCCCCTTAGTGTCCATCCAGTGGGGACCCTGGTTGAGACTGCTTCTCCCCTCTCGTGACATATCTTTAAGTATTTGGAGGCAGAGTGTTACTGGCTGGAGGGACAAGAGGTAGACAGAGACAAATATGCCTGCTAGGATATTCAAGAGGGTGGGGCAGCCAAACAAAAAGCATATCAGTGGCGATTTCCCTGGGCGTCCAGTGGTTAAGACTCAGCATTTCCACTGCAAGAGGTGTGGGTTTAATCCTTGGTCAAGGAACCAGGATTCTGCATGCTGCACGGTGTGGCAAAAAGAAAAAAAAATTTATTCATGTCAATGAAAAGAAAATGGCAGGTGGAAACAGTAGTAAGAAGGGGATTGTCATTTAGATGCTAAATTGTTGTTTAGTCCCTGTGTCTGAAACTTTTTGTGACCCCATGGACTGTAGCCCACCAGGCTCCTCTGTTCATGGGATTTTCCAGGCAAGAATACTGGAGTGGGTTGCCATTTCCTTCTCCAGGGGAATCTTCCCGACCCAGGGATTGAACCCACATCTCCTGAGTTGCAGGCAGATTCCTTACCACTAAGTCACCTGGAAAGTCAAAAAGGGAATAAAACAGAATAATGTGGTAGCTATGGGTGGAGAGTGTCCTGACTTATGACGGTCAGAGGCTTGGGAGAGTCCACCACACATGTGGGACCTTTTAGACCAGGGAAAGCAATTTGAAACTTATGTTAAATGAGAGGGAAGACCTCTTGCCCTGCCTTCTGTTTTATATCAGTCTTATAGCCCTCCTGGCCCTTCCCCAAATGTCTCGTGATGTTGGCTTTGGCCTTCCAAGCCATGCAGCCCTCCAGAGGGTCTGCTGAGCCCAGGACATGGGTGGATAATAGCTGTCTCTCCCACACAGACCACTCGGCAGTGGTTTGTTTTCCTTCCTTAGAGACGTGACTAGTGCCCTAAAACTATATTTATGTATCAACCTCAGAACATGGCGTTAGGGCCTTTGAGTCCAAAAGTACAGACATTCTTTCCCCGCAGTAATACCTTAGGCTCCTTCTGCAGGAAGTAGACAGTTAACACCTATTGGGTATGGAAGTCCGGAGACCACAGTGGCCTCCGGCCCTGAGTCACGGGATGGGGAGGAAACCCAAGGCTGTATTTCTTCTTGTCTGGGGAGCAGCTTTGGGATTCTGAAGGCCAGGAAGGCCTGCATTGCTGTTTCTTTTCTTTTGTGTGTGGATGTGTGAGCACCTTGGAGAGATAGAGAGGCTGGTGTGGTGCTGGGGAGATCAGCTCTAGCTGACCGTAGGGACCCGTGGTCAATTTCCTGCTGCCGAAGCCTAGAGTGACCAGAGCCGGGTGCCCTGAGCGTGGAGCCAGTCTCCAGACTCGGGTCTTCCTGAGAAACAGGCCAGTCTTCAGTGCAGGGTTGAAAGGGGCCAGTGGGAGAGCCTGGCGAGGGCCTGGGAAGCAAAGGAGGCCAAGATATTCAAGATCCTAGGCAGCTCCTCTGGTGTAGAAATTAGGTTGTGAGTGGTTGTCTCTTACCTGCTGGCCGGTGGCCCAGACCCTGAATTGAAGTTAGAAATAAGGACCATCAGAATGGGACAGCTGTTGAAGGAGCCCCACTGTGCCTGAGCAGGGCTCTGGGGCACACAGAGAGCCCCCCCGGGGAAACAGACCACAAGCAGAAAGAGGATGTGTTCCGTCTCCGTCACCCTGAGTTACCTGTTCCTTCCATGAACTGGCGTGTGATGTGTCCAGCAGCCCTCCAGGCAAAGGCTCAGGGAGAACCAGGTTGTGTTGGCCACAGTCCCTGCCTCCCGTCCACAGACGGGTCATCCCAGTGGGTCTGGAGGACAAGGTCTGGTGGTCTGCTGTCCTGGTGGAACCCTGCCCTCCCAGAGGAGGAAAATGAAATAGACTGTTAGGTCATAGTTCCACACTGGCTGCCACAGAGCTCTGCATGGGTCCCTGCTTGCCCCCAGCACAGCCTCTGCCTTTCCGAAGCTGGTGGAAACCACCAGGCAATCCGGGGTTCACCGCAAGCACCTAGCACGAGTCACGAGGGCACACTCTGGAGCTGAGCCTGGGGTCCTTCTGTGAAACCGCGAGTAGCCCAGGGCCCTGGAGAATTCTAGGGGGACACCAGGGAGTAAGACACAGAGGTGGTCATTCGAGTGGGTCCAGCCAAAGCAGGGATGCTGGGTGTTGCTCGAATGTGAGAGGGTGCGTTTGTCTGGCGGTGGGCACGTGTCCCGTGTAAGTGAGCCCACCGTTTGCGGGAGTGTATCTCTGGGTGAGTCTGCCAGGTTTCCAGAAGCCAAATGCAAGCGGGCCTGGCTCCCAGATGGTGAGTATTCCCAGACCTTCTACCTTGCCCGGCGGGCCTGGGGAGACCCCCATGTCTCCAGAGCAGGTGGGCTTCATTCATCTTCCTAGTGCAGTGAAGGAAGGTGTGGTCCAAAGTCGAGATCCTCTGAAGCAATTCCTAAAGAGCAGGAAGGCATGGGGCATCTTGTCCCTGATGTCCCCACAAGCCCAAAGGGAGCCCTGAAGACCCTCTGCTCCCCCATCTGAGACCCTCTGCCCCTATCTGGGACCCTGCCCCTGGCAGCTCCCAGGGCTCCCGGGGAGACCAGCCGAGTGTGGGCTGAGAGCAGAGGTGGAGAGGGCGCCAGTCTGGGCCCCTGTCCTGGCTGGTGGCTGCCCTGTGCCCTGTCCCCTGACCTGTGAAAGCAGGCTGCCATTCCTCTGTCTTGAAGATAGTATGTCTCCAGAGCAGGTGGGCTTCATTCATCTTCCTAGTGCAGTGAAGGAAGGTGTGGTCCAAAGTCGAGATCCTCTGAAGCAATTCCTAAAGAGCAGGAAGGCATGGGGCATCTTGTCCCTGATGTCCCCACAAGCCCAAAGGGAGCCCTGAAGACCCTCTGCTCCCCCATCTGAGACCCTCTGCCCCTATCTGGGACCCTGCCCCTGGCAGCTCCCAGGGCTCCCGGGGAGACCAGCCGAGTGTGGGCTGAGAGCAGAGGTGGAGAGGGCGCCAGTCTGGGCCCCTGTCCTGGCTGGTGGCTGCCCTGTGCCCTGTCCCCTGACCTGTGAAAGCAGGCTGCCATTCCTCTGTCTTGAAGATAGGAAGAGACCCTGATGTCTCAACCCCGAAAGGCCCAGGGCCAGTGGCACCCTGGACGCAAGTGCGGCGGCCGTCCAGTGGGCTCTACCCCACCCCCAAGGCTGTTGCTCGGCAGGCCCGGGTTTGCATCTCCAGGTACTAACCACCTCCATCCCTCTCTCCCTCCCACCCAAGCCAACGGCAGCCCCACCTCGGGCCTGAGCACTGGCGCCATCGTGGGCATCCTCGTCGTGACCTTCGTCCTGCTCCTGGTGGCCGTGGACGTCACCTGCTACTTCCTGAACAAGTGTGGCCTGCTCATGTGCATTGCTGTCAACCTGTGTGGCAAAGCCGGGCCCGGAGCCAAGGGCAAGGACATGGAGGAGGGCAAAGCCGCCTTCTCGTGAGTGCAAACCGCCCCCCACTGCTAAGCACCCAGGCCTGGGCCCCAGTCAGGGAGCCACCTCAGCCTTCCCATTGTAAACCCCAAGGGAAGTGAGGCATTAGAGAAATGTTAAAAGCAGGCACCTGAACCCAACCTCACATCTAGAATCTCATAGAAATTCCCTACGTAGGTCAAAATGAGAGGTGTGGTCAGAGCTTAGCCTAGAGGGGAGCTGCATGGAGAGACCCACTTGCTTTGCCGCCGTCCATGCCCCATCACTCACCAGATATTGATGGAGCAGCAGCTGCTATGGGCCCGGCACTGTTCCCAAACACTAGGGGACGCAGTGAGGAAGACAGATGAGAATGCCTGTCCTCCTGGAGGACGTTCCAGACAGAAGCTGTGCTCCAGCATCTCTGGAGAAACAAATCTTGAGCCAAACAGAGGAACCTTCACAGACTGTCGCCAGGCGGGGCTGAGCTGCAGCCAGCCCAGAAGGGACAGAGCAAGGAAATAGGTTGTTAACACCACCCCATGCCAGGCACTGTGTATACACATACGTGTACATATACATATACTTTTGCATGCATCATATACAAGCTTACTCATACGCATAAGTGTTTGTACTTACACATACATATATCACATATGTGTACGTATAGTATGTGCATGTACATGCATCATATATGCATACGTTGTTGTTTAGTCTCTTAGGAAGTTGAGTCATGTCCAACTATTTTGAAACCCTGTGGACTGTGGCCCACCAGGCTCCTCTGTGGAGGATTCTCCAGGCAAATCACTGGAGTGGGTTGCCATTCCCTTCTTCAGGGGATCTTACCAACCCAGGGATTAAACCCGAGTCTCTTGCATTGGCAGGGGGATTCTTTACCATTGTGCCACCAGGAAAGTCCATATAGGTAGACACATGTATACATGTGTGTTACTTACATGTGCATATTCTTATACACACATCATATTCGTGTATACACTTACATATACATGTGTGTGCGTGTTTATATATACTCACATATACAGGTACATGTGCAAACTTACATATACATATATATATAATATACATGTATATACTCAGGTGTTCATGTATATTAGTACTTATGTATATATATATATATACTTAAATATATACATGTATCATAAACTTGTGTATACTTATATATACTTACACGTGTATATACATGATATACGTGTTCATTCTTACATCTACACATAGGTATGCATGTATGCATTTACTGTGTATACAACATAGATGACTTCAGCACTGATCTGCACCAGGTGCTTTCCTCAGTACTTCATATTCATTGTCTCAGTAATATCCATAACACCTAGGCAAGTGGAGACTGTTACTTGCCCCATGTTACAGGTGGGGACACAGGCAGGGGTGAGCAAGTGTGGTGCTCAGGGTCACCCCGCTGGCAGGAATGGGGGCTGAGATGCAGCTCTGGGCTCTGGCTCTGGAGGCACCACGCCCCTGCCAGCCTGGGGCTGGGCGCAGGTACCTGAGTGTGGCTGGCTTCCCTGGAAGGCCCCTGCCTCCCCCAGCTCTCCAGGATGGAACCAGCGGAGCTCTCTCCACAGGAAAGACGAGTCCAAGGAGCCCATCGTGGAGGTGCGAACAGAGGAGGAGCGGACCCCGAATCATGACGGAGGGAAGCACACGGAGCCGAACGAGACCACACCGCTGACGGAGCCCGAGTATGTGGGCCCCTCCCTGGCAGAGCCCCACACCCACCGCAGCGCCCTACCCACACCTCCGTGCTTCCCACCCGCGGCTCCGGGCCCGGCATCACCGGCCAGAATTCCGGAGTCCTGGGCCAGGAATGCCTGACCCCACTCTCCTCAGAGAGGAGGCATTCGTGGTCCTATCTGGGAGACTGTGGGTGACCTTATAAAGAGCTCTGTGCATCAGCGGGATCCCTAGACCCTGGGCCCAGGTCACACACACACACACACACACACACACCCTGGAGATGACTCAAGGAGATAAAACATCGCTGAGAGAGCTCAGATTCTGCTTAGAATTTCCAAGGATTTCAGGGTTTTCTGCATTTCTTAAAAGGGTGAGGGAAGCTGGAGACCTAGTAGAGCCTGACCTTTGTGGTCTCTTAAGCCTTGAGGACCAACAGTCAGAAGGCACATCCAGCTTCGGGTGTCATGAATGCCAGGCTGTCGTGGGTACCGGGGGTTTGAAGGGAATGGAGTTTGATGGACGTGCAGAATCTCTGGCTGGACAGCGCCCCAGCCCTGAGGGGCACGTGGAGCCCCTCTCTGTGGGGCAGCTGGACCCGATTCCCCAGGGACCTCGAATGCCTGTGGTGGTGGACGCTGAGGTCAGCTGGCCTCTCCCCAGGTCGAGATGCGAACAGGGCCCGCTGCAGGTGTTAGGGAAAGGGAGCCCCAGGCAGGCAGCAGGGAGGAAGGCGAGAGGCCCCGCCAGGCGCCACGTTCTCTGTCGTCTCCTGTGTCCTCTTCTGCCCGCCTGGGCGTGTGCTGCCTCCCGTGTCCTCCTTTCTCTGTGGGCCTGCGTCCTGCCTGTGTGTCCCCGCATGCCCGCCCTCGGCCCCCGGCTCGGCCTCCGCCCGCCCTCGGCTTCTCTGTCTGTCTCAGCTTCATCGTCTATCTCTTCTACTTCCTGTGCTCCCCGCAGGCTGCCTGCTGACACCACAGCCACTGTGGAGGACATGCTGCCTTCTGTCACCACCGTCACCGCTAACTCTGACACTATCACCGAAACCTTTGCCACTGCTCAGAACAGCCCCACCAGTGAGACCACCACCCTGACCTCCAGTATTGCCCCCCCGGTCACGGCCACC
>SJYC01019147.1:0-30800 GCA_006408675.1 Madoqua kirkii | reverse complement strand
AGGAGGGGAGGGGGGATATATGTATGGGGGGGGGGTTTGTTTATTATAAACTTTACTGACATAATCAATGTACAATAGTCATGCACACAGTATTCTGTACTGATATCCATGTATCCAATCGATACAGATGCTTTCGTTTATTTTTGCTAAAGTCTTGTATCCATAATCAACCTGTGGTTGCAACTGATGGATGAGCATAGTTCCAACATAAATGTTGGCTGATGTATTCATTTATGTTAACAAGTAAGCTGAAAGTGACACACTGAAGATCTATGAGTCAGAACTTCACTCGTTCATCAACAGTGAGCAACCTCTTTGCCAAATCAGGTGTAAGTTTTTGAATACTGCTTCAATTTTTGCTATTCAGAGTATAATGGCTGCAGACATGATACTTTAAAGTTTAATCTGCATCATAAATATTTTTCCCATCACTCCTTTAAGTCTAGAAAAGCACACACACAGAGAGATACAAAGCAATCAAACCTTGATTTGTAGATTTGTTGATTTCAGGGATATGAAAATATTCCCAATATGACTGATTACAACATGTCATTACTGGATGAGGAATTAGGTAGAGATACACAGTAGCTTGGGGCTTCCCAGGTGGTGCTAGTGGTAAAGAATCTGCCTGCCAATGCAGGAGATTTAACGGACGCAGGTTCGATCCCTGAGTTGGGAGGAGGGCAAGGCATCCAACTCCAGTATTCTTGCCTGGAGAATACCATGAACAGAGGAGCCTGGAGGGCTAGTCTATGGGGTCGCGAAGAGTCAGACACGACCAAAGCGACTTAGCGTACACCCTCATACACAGACCTGGGGTGTCCAGAAACAGTCTGCGTGCCTAAACTCTGCTTCTATTATACTATTATATAGTATTCCCAACGTGCAAATAAAAGAAGCATAGATAACCTCAAGCACAGAGGTCATAACGATATGGAGTAATAATAACAATAAACTTTGTATACACTAATGATAATACTGAAGCAATGGAGAACTGGTGCGTTTTGAATATGTATTGCCTCATCTTAAGTATGTTAATTGTAAGTTTATGTAATTTAACTTTTAATAATAATGCTGCTTAACTATGACTCACAAATTTCCTGAAAATTTAACTGGCTCTCTTGCTCCAGTGCAAGTTGGCTCCAGCCTACCACTGGATGTTCCTTTATATCACAAGCCCCTTCACCTCAGGATCTGCTACCATAGCGTTATCTAGCCTATCATGGCTAAATCGAGGAGTGTCAAGTCCTATGGACAGCAATAAATCCACGTGAGGGGGGAAGTCAGAGTAGTCCTCTCTGAAAAGATACTTCTAAGCAGCAGCCCTGAGAGAAGTGAGCTCCTGAGCTATGCAAATGTCTGCACAGAGATCTCTCAGGCAGCCAGTGCAAAGGTCCTGAGGTAAAGGCTTAGTTGGTGTGTTGGATAAAGAGCAAAGAGGCCAATTCAGCCAGAGCAAAGAGCAAGGGATGGTGTGTGGCAGCGGCTGAAGAGAGGAAATAAGTCAGAGGTATCCAAAGCTAGCTCAGAGAGGGTCTGTTGACTGTGGTTAGAATTTGGCTCTTTCTTCAACCAAGATGGAAGGCTGAGAAAAAAATTTTGAACAGAAGCCTGACATGACTTAAGTTTTAAAACTTGTCACCGTGGCTGCTGGGTAGAGAATAGACCACAGCAGGGCAAGAGAAAAAACAAGGATACCAATTAGGAGGCAATAATGTAGATGAAACGAGATGGTGTGTGTGGAATAAGCTGGTTCCATTTCCAAATGGAAATGATGGGCAAATGATTCTGGCTCTGCTGGAGGTAGAAACAACAGAAACGGGTGATGGATGTGGATCTGAGAGCGGCATCAAGGATGACTTCTGGATTTGGAGCCAAATCAATTGAAAAATGTGTGTGAAAGGCAGTCAGTCATGTTCAGCTCTTTGCAACCCCATGGGCTATATAGCTCACTAGCCTTCTCTGTCCAGGAAATTCTCCAGGCCAGAATACTGGAGAGGTTGCCATTCCCTTCTTCAGGGGATCTTCCCAGTCCAGGGATTGAACCCAAGTCTCCTGCATTGCAAGCGGATTCTTTACTGTCTGAGCTACCAGGGAAACCCTATTATTTCTGGGTTCGATCCCTGGGTCGATTGCAAAGAGTTAGACATGACTGAGTTACTTTCACACATGCAATTGGAAAAATGGAATTGCCGTTTACTCTCTAAAAGGAGTCATGGAGAAACAGAGTTTAGGAATGCAGACTCTGTTTCTGGACACCCCAAGTCTGAGATCTATGTGAACATCCTAGCGAAGATTTAACCAGACTGAAGTTCCAGAGTCTGGAGACGCATGTGAAAGCTGTCAGCACAGAGCTTGTGATTAAATCCCTGGCACTTGCTGGGGTCAACCAGGGGACGAATGTAGGCTAAGAAGAGGAGAGAACCAAGCATAGAACCCAAAAAAGAAAATCCCCAGGCAGCTCTGTGGCAACGAAGAAACCAAGGAGCTCTCTATCTGGCTCCTGCAGCGACGGCTCTACACAGGGGCCAGGGGAGGAGCCAGCTGACACTGATGAGATGGAAGGCCACCTGATTCCAGGCTGTCACTGCCAAGCACAGACGCCCGACTCTGCCCCTCATTGGTCAAACCTTGCTTCTGTCCGTGGTCTTCCTCTCCCCCAGAGTTCCCCCATCACCCTGGATGACTTCAGCGCTTTGTGTGGGCCACCCCTTCAACACACAGCTTCACCGTCTTGTCTGCAGTGACCTTGAACCACCTCATCCCTCGACCAAACCACAGACCCGATCATCATCTCAGTCATCCAGCCTGAGTCAGATGTTCAAATTTACATTACAGCAATGCTCTCCATTGCTGCTGGCCCATCCAACTCTGACTCAGCTGTTTTTCCACGTGTGTGTCTATTCAATTGCTCAGACATGTCCGACTCTCTGTGATCCCACGGACTGCAGCCTGCCAGGCTCCTCTGTCCATAGAATTTTCCAGGCTACTACCAATAAATCAGTGCTTCATGCTTGCTGAGGCTGCTACTCACTGACTCCCAGATTTTTCCCTACTTGCTACATTCTCCCTTCTCCTCCCTCCATATCTGGCTTCCGTTCCCCAGTCCAGCATGCTAACCACTCATTCCCCAAAAATCCAGCAGTCCTTACCTCGTGTTCTCACTCTGCGTCCCTCGTATAAAACTCCAGCCTGGAAAATCATCTGGCTGCAGCTCTTTGCTCACACCTGGACAGCTGGGTGCCCCTGGAGAAAAAGCAGATAGCCAGTCACATTCATATCAGTAGATAAAGTCCCTCTCAATTAGGCTCTAAAGACAGCAGTGCCCAACAATCCAAATGATATTGCTCAACAACTCATTCATTGCCAACAAAACATCTTCACTTTCCCCAAACCAACCCCTCTGTCAAGCCACTCCTTCCATCTCAGCTTATGACCTTGCTTCCTTCTTCTAAAGGAAAAAAACAGGTGGCAGAAAGGAACATCCTCACCCTTGCACATAAACCCACAACACACACACACACACACACACACACACTCACACACACTCATACCCTCCCTGCCTCTTGGCTCCTGTATAAGGAAGCCGCTTCTCCCCTTCCTGAAAGCAAGCTCCATCCCTGGGCACTGGCCTTTCGCTCCTCCACTTATGGATTCTTTCTCCATCTATCTATTCAAGATCCATTCAACAAATATCACTGAGCACCAGCCACAGCCATGACTGTTCTAGATGCTGGGGAAGCAATGACCTCACTGTTGTGGAAGTAAAGTGAAGTGAAGTCGCTCAGTCGTGTCCAACTCTCTGCGACCCCGTGAACTGTAGCCCACCAGGCTCCTCTGTCCTTGGGATTCTCCAGGCAAGAATACTGGAGTGGGTTGCCGTTTCCTTCTCCAGGGGAACTTCCCGACCCAGAGATCGAACCCAGGTCTCCCGCATTGCAGGCAGATGCTTTAACCTCTGAGCCACCAGGGAAGCCCCTGACACTCTAAATAAATATACATCATGGGTCCAGAAAAGTGAGGTAAGAAATATGCAGTAAGGAAAGGAGGCTAGCGAGTCACAGAGGAGGAACCACTGTTTGACATGCAGGAGTAGGTGAAGACCTTTCCGAGGAACTGGCATTAAGCAGAGAGCTAAGAACAAGAAGGGGGCTTCCCTGGCAGTGCCGTGGTAAAGAACTCACCTGCCAATGCAGGAGACACAGGCTCAATCCCTGGAGAAGGCAATGGCAACCCCCTCCAGCATTCTTGTCTGGGAAATCCCATGGGCGGAGGAGGCTGGAGGGCTACAGTCTGTTGGGTTGCAAAGCATCGGACACGACTGAGCACAGCGCAGCAAGAACAAGAAGGAGCCTGTGTTCCCTGCACCTGGAGCCCTCCTCAGCTGGCAAGTTTGTGTGGGTGTGGTGGGCAAGGCTATTGAGTGAATATGAAATGAAAAGTTTTTTCTAACATTGAACTTAATCCCTCCTTCAATCTGCCATGCCCTGGGGCGATAGAAATGTGTGCGTGCTATGTTGCTTCAGTCGTGTCTGACTCTTTGTGACCCCACAGACTGTAGCACACCCACCGGGCTCCTCTATCCATGGAATTTTCCAGGCAAGAATACTGGAGTGGTTGCCATGTCTTTCTCCAGGGGATCTTCCCAACCCAGGGATTGAAGCAGCATCTCTTATGTCTCCTGCATTAGCAGGCAGGTTCTTTATCGCTAGCACCACCTGGGTAGAAACGTCATCTGCATCAAACTAAAGTTCCACCTCTCAGCCCTCTCAGAGTTGCTGACATGACCTTTAGTTACCTCTCCAAGCCCATCATGAGTTTCCCTTTCTACTCCATGTGCCAGAATAAGTGGGGAAATAAATGTTTTTCCTTAATCATGCCAGAGGCTTTCTCACTTCTTGCTTTCTCGGGAACAGTCTCTGTCATCCCCTGTGCACACTAGTCTTGACTCTTAAACCATCCTCAGGTCTTGGCTTAATTATCTCCTGATCAGGCAAGCCTTTCTTAAAAGATGATCCAGGTTGCATAGTTCCCTGTTAGACGGTCTCCCCAGGCCAGTGTGCAGCTGGCACTCACAGGTACTGTTGTTTCAGAGTGTTAAAATGTTGAAATGCTCCTTCGATGTTGTAAGCCATTGCTGTCCCCCAGTCCCCCACAAGGGATCCTTCTGATCCCCTCTTCAAGATCTCACAACCCAGGGAGTCACACCTGATCCAAAAGAGGGTCTGCAGGGCTGCGTTTTGGAGCTGTGGTCAGTATCCACAGAATACAGTTTGTAAAGTATTTTTAACGTTCCCTCCAGTTATATGCTAAGACCCCACACTTTCTTTACTTTCTCGTTGAATGTTTCCCTTTCCCTCTGAGTCTCAATTCCTCCAGGGCAGATTCTGTGTCTGTCTTATTTCATTCCTTCATCCCAGCACGTCGTAAAGCATCTGTCAGAAAGTAGAAGCTTGGTGTTTGTCAGCTTTGTGAATCATGGAGTGAATGAACAATCTCATGAATGAAGTGAATATATATATATGTATATATGTACACCAATCACGGTTATTTGCCCATTCATGTGTGTTCCTGTGTGTGCATATGTGTGTGTGTATGTATGTGAGTACAAACAAGGTCTCTACCTGGCCAGGGATGATGCCTTTAATCTTGAGCCACACATTGCGTCTGCTGCCCAGAGTCCTGGAGGAAGTTCACCCTGGGGACCAGGGAGGGGTCCGGTCATAGGCTCCCACATGACTGGTGGAGGAAGTTCACCCTGGGGACCAGGGAGGGGCCCGGTCACAGGCTCCCGTGTGACTGGGGAGAATGTGCTGCGCCTTCCCCGGCCCCGGATCACCTTCCTCCAAGTTTGGTGACCAAATCCAGCCAGTGAGCAGCCCCTCCAGGACGGAGGCAGGCTGGGAAGACTCGGCTTAGGGGAACATGGAAGGCAAGAAGACGGCGGCCGAGTTGACCTCACCTGGTACCCAGAACCGTGGTCGTGTGATGGACAGGACTGACAAGCTAGCCCAGGACACTTCCTTCTGTGGAGCTTTCTCTCAGGGAAAACCTCTGGGCTGGGAGGTGGGAGGAACAGACGGGGACAGGAGAAGAGAGCGGTGAGGTCTGTGAAGGGCTTCTGGTCCCGAGGTCCAGGTGTCGGTGGGCTGGTCTGCAGACAGCCCCTCGGGGGCCTCTTCCTGAGCCAGTGGGCCCAGGCGTCTGACTGCCGACCCCAGCCCAGACAAGAGCATCCAGGGAGTCTCTCCGTTTGCAGTGCGCTCTATCACGATGGCCGTCAGCAGCCTGCTGGAAACCTGCCAGTGAACATCAGGGGCAGAGCTTTGATGAGCTCTCTGGCTGAGACGGGTACAGCTTTCTCCGCAAGCCACACTTTGGAGCCCAAGGATCCAGCCCACAAGTCCGGCCACACTTGTGGCCTAATACTGAAAGAAGGAAGAAAGTGGGTCCTTGGAGACAAGGAGAGGGTCTTGCATGGGCAGCCGCTTCCACTCCACATGGCCCAGGCCGGGAGGTCAGTTTGGGTTCTTGTCCGCAGCCACGCCTGGTCACGCTTCTCCGTCATCGTCTAGGCCAGGCCTCTGGGTCTCCTGAGACACTGTATAAACTGCACTCTCCTGGATCCCAGATCCTCAGGCTGCAGGTCTGGGATACCCCTGTAGGTGGTCCAGAGCCCGCAGGCAGAGAAAGGCTGCAAGGCAGGTGGACGGGGACCACCTTGCTTCAGCTTCCCCGCTGTGGGCCACTGGCCCCAGCTCCCAGTCCGTCCAGCTAAGGGTGGGGAGAGACTCCTGAAGGAGACTCAGCGGTACCACACGGGCAGTCAGGAAGGCTCGCAGACACAGTTGAGTGTCTGGAGTCTGCAAGACGGGGCTCGTGGCTCAGCACGCTCCCCCGCACACGCTGGAAGGCAGAGCTAGCATCCCAGCAAACCAGCCTTTCGAGGCCACGAGCCACTGAGATGATGTCATGTCCGAGGAGAGCTGTAAACTCCTGCACCCTCCAAAATCCAGCTGCTGAAGCGCATGCTGATAGGGTTTAGCAGCAGAACAAAGAGAAGGAAAGTAGGATGATGGGTTTTTAATTGGCTATAAATTCAGTGTGAGAGTTGATGCAGTACAGACATTCAACAATACTTGTGATATTGATCACTGTGTTTCTTTTTACTTCACACATCACTGTGTTAGCCGCGGCTCTAATTTGACAAATATTTACTTTGTTAGTCTTCGTAATAGTTCTATGAAGTAGATATTATTATTAACCCCATTTTACAGACGGAGAAACTGAGGCACAGAGAGGTTTCATAACTTATCCAAAGTTGCAGAGCCAGAATTTGAACCCAGCCATAAGATTTCCACAGTGAGGAACACGAAAGCCAACACTCTACTCAGCCCTGAGCAGACCACGCTTGGGTTACAGCTTGCACACTACAAGGTGACAAACCATAACCAAGAAGAGGCACAGGCCAACAGAGCGTGCCCGGGCAGAACCACTGGGAGGGGGAGGGATGGAAGCCACATCTGAAAAGCAGCAGAGGGGCAGGTGTTTCACTCGAGGAAGAACATCTGGGAGCAAGCAAGAGGCTGTGGGGCTCAACACAGGGGACTTCAAGTGGCTGCCGTCACACATCTGAAGGTTAGCCGGTTAAAAACGAGCGTGGGCCCTGTGTGTATATCCACGTATCCAGAAAACACACGTGTACCCTCTGCTCATAGCAGCAGAAGTCACAGTAATCAAGACACGGAAGCAACCTAAATGCTCATCAACGGAGGAATGGGTAACGGAGGTGTGGTACATGTACAATCACATATTACTCAGCCATAAAGAAGACTGAAATAATGCCATTTGCAGCAACAAGGATGGACGTAGAGACTGTCATACTAGTAAAGCGAGTCAGAAAGAGAAAGACAGATATCACAAGCTACCCTCAAGGCTATGGTTTCTCCAGTGGTCATGTATGGATGTGAGAGTTGGACTGTGAAGACAGCTGAGTGCCAAAGAATTGATGCTTTTGAACTGTGGTGTTGGAGAAGACTCTTGAGGGCCCCTTGGACTGCAAGGAGATCCAACCAGTCCATTCTAAAGGAGATCAGTCCTGGTGTTCTTTGGAAGTAATGATGCTGAAGCTGAAACTTCAGTATTTGGCCACCTGATGTGAAGAATTGACTCATTGGAAAAGACCCTGATGCTGGGAGGGATTGGGGGCAGGAGAAGGGGACGACAGAGGATGAGATGGCTGGATGGCATCACTGACTTGATGGATGTGAGTTTGAGTGAACTCCAGGAGATGGTAATAGACAGGGAGGCCTGGTGTGCTGCAATTCATGGGGTCACAAAGAGTCGGACACGACTTGAACCGAACTGATCCTCTATTTGTGGAATCTAAAGTAATGATACAGATGGGCTTATTCAGAAAACCCTGACAGACACACAGACATAGAAAACGAGTTGATGTTTCCTTACGAAAGCAGACAGCGCCAGCGGGGAGAGATTAACATAGATACACTACAGCACAGAAAACAGGTAAACAGCCAGGACCCACCGCACAGCATGGGGAAATGTGCTCAATGTCTTGTAATAAATTATAAGGGAAACAAATATATGTGTGTGTGTGTAGCTGAACCACTGTGTTATACATCTGTAACTAACACAACATTGCAAATTAGTTATACTTCAATAATTTTTTTTAGTTTCTTTTTTTAATTTACTTTTAATTGAAGGATAATTGCTTTACAATATTGTGTTCGCTCCTGCCATGCATCAACATGAATCGGCCACAGGCACACACATGTCCCCACCCTCCTGAACCTCCCTCTCACCGCCAAGTCCATCCCAGCCCTCTAGATCATCACAGAGCCCTGATGTGAGTTCCCTGACTCAAACAGCAAATCCCCCGGCTGTCTGTTTCACGTGTGGTAGTGTGAATGTTTCTGTAAGACTCTCTCCATCCATTCCACCCTCTCCGTCCCCACCCTCCATGTCCTCTACGTCTGCGTCTCCGTTGCTTCCATGCAAATAGCTTCATCAGTCCCATCCTCCTAGACTCCATGTACACGTGTATACAATATTATTCTTCTGTATAATAGGCTCTAGGCTCATCTACCTCATTAGAACTGGCTCAAATGTGTTCTTTTTTATGGCTGAGTAGTTCCACTATACATATGTACCACAGCTTCTTTATCCATTTGCCTGTCAATGGATATCGAGGTTGCTTCCATGTCCTAGCTATTGTAAACAGTGCTGCAGTGAACAGTGGGCTCAGTTCAATTCAATCAGTCGTGTCCAACTCTTTGCGACCCCATGGACTGCAGCACACTAGGCCTCCCTGTCCGTCACCATCTCCCGGAGTTCACTCAAACTCATGTCCATCGAGCCGGTGATGCCATCCAACCATCTCACCCTCTGTCGTCCCCTTTTCCTCCTGCCTTCGACCTTTCCCAGCATCAGCATCTTTTCCAATGAGTCAGTCCTTTTTGAACCGAACTGATCCTCTATTTGTGGAATCTAAAGTAATGATACAGATGGGCTTATTCAGAAAACCCTGACAGACACACAGACATAGAAAACGAGTTGATGTTTCCTTACGAAAGCAGACAGCGCCAGCGGGGAGAGATTAACATAGATACACTACAGCACAGAAAACAGGTAAACAGCCAGGACCCACCGCACAGCATGGGGAAATGTGCTCAATGTCTTGTAATAAATTATAAGGGAAACAATATATGTGTGTGTGTGTAGCTGAACCACTGTGTTATACATCTGTAACTAACACAACATTGCAAATTAGTTATACTTCAATAATTTTTTTTAGTTTCTTTTTTTAATTTACTTTTAATTGAAGGATAATTGCTTTACAATATTGTGTTCGCTCCTGCCATGCATCAACATGAATCGGCCACAGGCACACACATGTCCCCACCCTCCTGAACCTCCCTCTCACCGCCAAGTCCATCCCAGCCCTCTAGATCATCACAGAGCCCTGATGTGAGTTCCCTGACTCAAACAGCAAATCCCCCGGCTGTCTGTTTCACGTGTGGTAGTGTGAATGTTTCTGTAAGACTCTCTCCATCCATTCCACCCTCTCCGTCCCCACCCTCCATGTCCTCTACGTCTGCGTCTCCGTTGCTTCCATGCAAATAGCTTCATCAGTCCCATCCTCCTAGACTCCATGTACACGTGTATACAATATTATTCTTCTGTATAATAGGCTCTAGGCTCATCTACCTCATTAGAACTGGCTCAAATGTGTTCTTTTTTATGGCTGAGTAGTTCCACTATACATATGTACCACAGCTTCTTTATCCATTTGCCTGTCAATGGATATCGAGGTTGCTTCCATGTCCTAGCTATTGTAAACAGTGCTGCAGTGAACAGTGGGCTCAGTTCAATTCAATCAGTCGTGTCCAACTCTTTGCGACCCCATGGACTGCAGCACACTAGGCCTCCCTGTCCGTCACCATCTCCCGGAGTTCACTCAAACTCATGTCCATCGAGCCGGTGATGCCATCCAACCATCTCACCCTCTGTCGTCCCCTTTTCCTCCTGCCTTCGACCTTTCCCAGCATCAGCATCTTTTCCAATGAGTCAGTCCTTTGCATCAGGTGGAAAAGTACTGGCCATCAGGTGGAGTTCCAGCTTCAGCATCAGTCTTTCCAATGAATATTCACAATTGATTTCCTGTAGGATTGACTGGTTGGATCTCCTTGCAGTCCAAGGGACTCTCAAAAGTCTTCTCCAACCCCACAGTTCAAAAGCATCAATTCGTTGGTGCTCAGCCTTCTTTACAGTCCAACTCTCACATCCATACATGACCACAGGAAAAACCATAGCCTTGACCACATGCACCTTTGTCAGCAAAGTAATGTCTCTGCTTTTTAATATGCTGTCTAGGTTGGCCATAGCTTTTCTTTCCGAGAACAAGCATCTTTTAATTCCATGGCTACAGTCACCATCTGCAGTGATTTTGGAGCCCCCAAAATAAAGTCTCTCAGTATACATGTCTTTGTTAATTATGCTTCTCTCAGGGTATGTGTCCAGTAGGATAATTGGGTCATGTGGTAGTTTTATTCTTATTTTTTTTAGGAGCATCTTCATACTGTCTTCCGTAGTGGCTGAATCAAATTACACTTCCACCAACAGTACAAGAGGGTTTCCTTTTCTCCACACTCTCTCCAGCATTTATTGTTTGTGGGTTTTTTTGATGATGGCCATTCTGTCTGGTATGAGATAATATCTCACTGTAGTGTTGATTTACATATTATAAAGGTACTCAGCATGGAGTACCTTTTCATGTGTTTATTAGCCATCTGCATGTCTTCTTTGGATAAAAGTTTGTTTAGATCTTCTGCCCACTTTTTGATTGGGTTGTTCTTCTGGTTACTTCAATAAAATGTTTTCACTTAAATTAAGAAAAACAACCTCAGAAGTAGAAACAATTACAGGGGAATGGGCATCAGATGTAATTCTCTCGGGGCTCAAGCAGAGCCAGAATGAGAGGGAACCTGGCTTTACAAACTAGCAGAGACTACTGTCTCAGGGCAGCCCTGGAAGTGGGCAGTCAGACCCTTAAGCAGACGCTGGGGCCCCCTCAGGCACGAGGAGAGGAGATGGTAAGTCGGATGCACAGAAGATTCTGTTCAGAGTCTACTCCTTTGATAGCAGCGACTCTGATCTCCTCACCATCACTGAAGGTGGAGGAAGCAAGTTGTCAACGTGATCTCTGCGGCTGCTGGAATTCACCTTCCGGGGACAGACTGTTACTTAAGTTCCAGTTGGAGCAGAGGGGCAGGAGCCAGGAAGCGACTGGGCTCTCCAGAGAGTTGAGACTTCGTAAGGCGAGTTTCATCTGCCATTTTACCAGAATTTGCCGCTGCTGCTGCTAAGCCGCATCAGTAGTGTCCGACTCCGTGCGACCCCATAGACGGCAGCCCACCAGGCTCCCCTGGGGGTCCTGGAATTGTCCAAGCAAGAACAATGCAGTGGGTTGTCAATTCCTTCTTCAGTGCATGAAAGTGAAAAGTGAAAGTGAAGTTGCTCAGTCGTGTCTGACACCAGGACTTGACTCTACCCCCAGACACTCCAAACTCAAACACACTCCAAGAACAATGGATTGCAACATTTACTCACTTGTTCAGCGTTTATTAAGGTCAGACATTTATCAAGCACCTATTATGTGTCAGGCGTTGAGTTGGGTAGTGGAGGTATAGATAATATCCCTGTTCTCATGGCAGAAAGCCCAGCACAGTGGAAGACCATGGACTCCAGAGAGCAACAGAAATTCTGCCTTGGACTTGAGGCTCTGGTATGTCACGCTGTGTGACTGTGGGCAAAGCACTTAACCTCTCTGAATATGTTTGGCTTATCTCTAAAATGCAAATTCCTACCTCACAGAACTATCTGAAATTTCAAAGAGGCCTTATCATGGCACGTGATAAATCAGGATTAGTACTCACATTAGTCAGGGTTCTTAGCTGCAAGCAGCTAAAGCTGATTCTGGTGGATTAAACCAAAATAAGATTTTGCGAAAAGAAGACCGTGTGGCTCACTCCACTGTGGGAGGCCTGGAGACGAGAGCTTTGGAGCAAGCTTCCAAAAGTAACATTTGAACAGAGCTGGCCTGATGAGACGGCCACCACTGCCCACTCTCCCCCTGGGCAATGCCAGGTCCAGGTCGGGCACCGGGCCTTTCAAGCGCTACTGCCCACCTTCACCCCCTCCTCTAAGAGAAAGCTGACGCCTCGGCACTCTCGGCCCGAAAAATGGGTTCTGAGCAGAACTTCTCTCCCCGTGTTGTTTTCCTCTCTGGGAGTCTGGTCACAGGGCCCTGGGTCTCACCAATGGCCAGTAAGGAGCTGCAAAGAAGCCTGGGGTCTGAGTACTCAGGCTTCCACTTCTGAGGGGATGTTAGGACTCAGAAGGCTGGCCCTTCCTCCAGTAAAGCAAGGGTGCTCAACGAGTGCTGGACAACCAGAGCTGGTAAATGTCCACTGGGGTCCCTTGCCCACAGTAGTCACCAAATATATTCCCAGCCTCTTGCCCCTTCTGTGAGCTCCTGGTGGCTGTCCCTCACTCCCAAGGCCTCTGTACCCTCACTGGGCAACCCTGACACACCAGGCCACCATGGAAATTCTCTGTGTGCCTCTGTGTGCACGTGGGCCCATCTCCAGCACAAGGGAGAGCCTCAGGCAGGAGGTCTGAGAAAGGCTGGGGGCCCTGACGGTCCCTGGAAAAACCCAGATGGGTTGGGAGCTGGCTGAGTAGGGAGCAGAGTGGGCTGAGGCTGCCACCAAGTGGCCATCCTGAGAATGACAGGAGGACCCACCTTCCCTCCAACCAGGCTGCCTGGATAGAAGGCTCACCTCCCCCGGAGTCTGGGAAAGGAGCCCACCTCCTCCGCTCCACTCCTCTATTTAGACGTCTAATTCAACAAACTCCGAAGAAGGAAATGATATCGAATATTGGTTTGGTACCCTAAAGTGTGCAACATGCTTTCACACAGTAATAATATTAGTATTAATATGTCATGCAAAAATGATTGTGTATTATGTGATAATAACACTATTAATATTATTGTTAATATTGTCATGTAATAATAATTGCATTACCTAATTACATGACAATATTACTGTCAATAGTAACACTCAGTTCAGTTCAGTTCAGTTCAGTTCAGTCGCTCAGTCATGTCCAATTCTTTGCGACCCCAAGAACCACAGCATGCCAGGCCTCCCTGTCCATCACCAACTCCTGGAATCCACCCAAACCATGTCCATCGAGTTGGTGATGCCATCCAACTATCTCATCCTCTGTCATCCCCTTCTTCTCCTGCCTTCAGTCTTTCCCAGCATTGGGGTCTTTTCATGTGACTCAGCTCTTTGCATCAGGTGGCCAAAGTATTAGAGTTTCAGCTTCAACATCAGTCCTTCCAATGAACACCCAGGACTGATCTCCTTTAGAATGGACTGGTTGGATCTCCTTGCAGTCCAAGGGACTCTCAAGAGTCTTCTCCAGCATCACAGTTCAAAAGCATCAATTCTTCTGCACTCAGTTTTCTTTATAGTCCAACTCTCACATCCATACATGACCACTGGAAAAACCATAGCCTTGACTGGACAGAATTTTGTTGACAAAGTAATGTCTCTGCTTTTTAATATGCTGTCTAGGTTGGTCATAACTTTCCGTCCAAGGAGTAAGCGTCTTTTAATTTCATGGCTATAGTCACCATCCGCAGTGATTTTGGAGCCCAGAAAAATAAAGTCAGCCACTGTTTCCCTATCTATTTCCCATGAAGTGATGGGACCAGATGCCATGATCTTAGTTTTCTAAATATTGAGCTTTAAACCAACTTTTTCACTCTCCTCTTTCATCAAGAGGCTCTTTCGTTCTTCACTTTCTGCCATAAGGGTGGTGTCATCTGCATATCTGAAGTTATTGATGTTTATCCCGACAATCTTGATTCCAGCTTGTGCTTCCTCCAGCCCAGTGTTTCTCATGATGTACTCTGCATAGAAGTTAAATAAGCAGGGTGACAATATACAGCCTTGATGTACTCCTTTTCCTATTTGGAACCAGTCTGTTGTTCCATGTCCAGTGCTAACTGTTGATTCCTGAACTGTATACAGGTTTCTCAAGAGGCAGGTCAGGTGGTCTGATGTTCTCATCTCTTTCTGTTTATTATATTGTGAAAACTTTACATACCATTTTTTGATCCTCATAACAAATACGTTTACCCAGATGGCTTTCATTTTCCTTCCTTCTCTCAATAGTGTTTCCCTTTGGGATGGGCATGGGGGTCAAAGGAAGGATTCCCCTTCTACTCTCAGAACTTTCACTGAAACTGCTGACAAAAAGAAGGTCTCTTCCCATGAACCCATAAGAAAAAGTGCCACCTGAGGAGAAACCCTGTCTGAGATGGAAACCAATCCACAAGAAGCGGAGCAGATCTCAGTGACACTGGACACCCCTGGGTCCAGCCATGCCCAAAAGAGTCCTGGAGTTTTCAATTCTAAGAACCAATATGTTTCCCTTTACTTAAATATGAAAAAACTTTTTTAAAATTTTAAACCAAATTAATGCTACTGATTCCTATTTAATAAAATAAATTAATGTGGAAGTAGGATCCAACAGATTTTTAAAAAATAGGAAATTTTCAAAGACAAGGAAATGAGGGACATTTATTCACTTCCATGCGCTCCTCTGTTCTAGGCCTTGGCTATCAAGTAGGCACCAGGGCAGACAAGATCCATGCTCTCCTGAGCTAACTTTCTAGTGGGGAACTCCACGAAAAACAAATTAGACACCAGCAGCTGGCAATACACACCACCCAGAAAATTCTAATGGGGAGACGTGAGGGTGTAGGATGAGATGAGAACTTTAGATTGGGTGGTCAGAGAACGGTCTGATGCTCCCCGACCACTTGGCTACTTTTTCCCAGAACTCCCCTCTATGGACAGTCCCAATCAGAGTTGGCCAAAGGAAGAACTTGTGTGAGATTCGAAGGCAAAAGTGAGGCAGTGCCCACTGCTTTGTTGAGGATTTGTTGCCATCAGCTCCCGGGATGGACAAGTGCGGAGGGCTGGGCCAGCCCATGACATCTTTGCTCCCCTCCACTCAAGTCTAGCCATCTGTTAGTGTCCTGATTAACAGCAGCCTCAAGCCCGCTGCACGCTTCCCTGGTGGCTCAGATGGCAAAGAATCTGCCTGCCGTGCAGGAGACCGGGGTTTGCTCCCTGGGTTGGGAAGATCCTCTGGCGAAGGGAAAGGCTGCAGTATTCTCGCGTGGAGAGCTCCATGGGCAGAGGAGCTTGTCAGACCACAGTCCGTGAGGTTGAAGAGTCGGGCGTGACTGCACAGCTAAGCACACACACACAAGCCCACAGCTAGACGCTTGACTATCGGATACGCAGAGGTGACCGTCTCCCATGGGCCTCTCAACAAATACCTCCTTCACAGCCCCACAAACATGGTAGCTTGTATTAGAGGGGTGGAAAGTGAACAGGTTTAAAATCTTCTCCAGAGGTGGACTTGGTAGGACTCACCGGTAAGAGAAAGAAGACAGTCAAAACGACTCCTAGACACCTGCCTTAAGCCAGAGGGTGGATCGGGGGCTTTTTTTGAGGCAAGAAGGAGCATATTTAAGGCTGGATATAAGGGTTCCAATGTGGACATAGTGGTAGATTGAAAAAAAAAATAAAGACAAAATATTTTATTTGCTCAAAAAGAATGGCTACAAAAAATGACTGCAGCTCCTCCCCATTGTAATTACAAATTTCACAAAAGTTATAAAAGATTTTCTTTTTACTGTAACATTTGAAAATAAGTTTCTAGCCAGATGTCCCACTATCTGCACATATTTCACTATTTCCCACAATCAAGGACATTCCCTCCCTTACCTAACCACAAGCAAAACGGAAATCAGGAAACAAATGTAGGTTTTAATGCTAGTATTTAATCAGCAGGCCTTATTCAGATTCCCCCAGTTGTTTCAGTAATGACCTTTTCAGCAAAAATTTTCATTTTGATGTGTCTACCATTCATTCCAGAAACACACATCTCATTTAGGTTTCTGCTTCTTTCTGCATCTGGAAGATTCAACCTTTATCATTTGCCATGATCCTGACATTTTCGAAAGCGTACAGGCCATTTCTCTTGCAGACTATCTCCTGATTTGGATTTGTCTGAATTTTTCTCACAATTAAATTCAGACAGTGCCTCTGACAAGAACCTCACAGAGGTGGTAATGGGTTTTCTCACTGCATCCTCTGAGGTGGCATGCAATTTCCATTTTCCTACCTGATGGCATCCACTTTGATCATTGGATTAAGGTGGTGTCTGCCAGGCTTCTCCACAGCAAAGTTCCTCTCCTCCCTCTTTGTAATTAATAAGTCATATCTGATTCTTTGCAACCCCATAGACTATACAGTCCATAGAATTCTCCTGGCCAGAATACTGGCATGGGTAGCTTTTCCCTTCTCCAGGGGATCTTCCCAACCCAGAGATCGAACCCAGGTCTTGCACATGCAGGCAGATTCTTTACCAACTGAGCCATCAGGGAAGCCCTTAATTAATAAGCCTTTGCTCATCCTTGTAGTAAATATCATTAGCCAAGGGCTTAATATGTGAAGAGGTACTTTAAAAATTTGTAAATATCTCATGCTCCATCAAAATTTCAAAAGGTTTATCCTTCATCGCATCCATGTGGACTAACGGCTTCCTACGTTTTTCAGTGAATTATCACTCTTGTTATTTATTCTGTTGCTCCTTTGTCTGGCCACTCGGTGGCGCACATGCAAAATGGCTTCTGCATCATTTTTTACAAGACCCCATCATTTTTTGAGTACTTCATTGCTTTCTGGCACAAATGTTCTGGAATCATCTTGAACTTTCTCCTCATGAGAACTGGAAGCCATTTCTCCAAGGAGCCAAGAGGTTCCAAGGTCTGGAGCCAAGAGGTACTACTGTTCCCAAGCCTTCTCAGTGGACCACACGGATGGCTCGCTCTCACCTCTCCAGCACCGTCTCCCCACGTGCACAAGCTCCTCATCCTGCTTGACATTTAACCCCCATCACAGGCCCCATCCCCACCCCAACTCTCCACGTACCAATGGCAAACGAGCCGTTGATGTCACAGACCCCAGGAAGGAGAAGCACTCTCCTACCTTTCCTCAGTGAGATCAAGGAGCAGAGTTGACAAAGGACAGCTTTCCAGGGAGTGTGACTGGGGGCTGGGGGAGAAGCGCACTCCTTCCCCAGGCAGGATGATTTCACGATCCCAAGCTGCAGGGTGGAAGATAGCCTATGGCTCGGGGACCACAGCGGGGTCACACGTTGTCAGAGGACTTTCCCATCACTGTGACTCACCGGGTACCCAGGGCTGATGACATTTATCATTTGGCTACAGGTCACGTCGCCGTGAAGACCCACACGTGGACCTGACCGAGGAGGGCACACATCAGAGAGCCCTGACCTGGGGCTAAGCTCAGAAGTGGGTGGCTTTGGAACCTCCTCCTTTGGGCAGAAGTGAGTGTGTTGGTGTCCAGCCGTATAAGGGGGAGGATTTCTAAAATTATTACTTGGGAAGAAAGGCCTGTGGAGTGCTGGGCAGCCAAGCGATGAACTCACGTGGAATTCTTTTTCCCGCTCAGGAAGTTTCCCTTTCTTATGATAGCAACACTCTGGTTTCCTTCGGGGAATTCACGCTCCCTCGCTCTGTGTGGGTTGGGTAGGGCGGACTGTGGCTCTGGGCGTGGCCATGGGCAGTCATCATATTATATTCCTGGCCTCATGATTATTCAGACGGGGACAAGTTACCCAAATCAAGCCAAGGAAAGACAGTTCTGAGTTTTGAGGGTTGTTTTGTTTTTCTGCAATGATGCCAGCAGAGAAAAGCAAAGCCAAAATGGGAACCCAATCTAAGCCCTAATGATGTCATTCGAGACCTAGAATCTAACCATGACCAAAGGCAAATTTTCATTTGTGAGCCTGCGAATTCCTTATTTAGTTTAGTGAGTTCAAAATGGATTCTGATACTTCCATTAAAAGTCTGGGACTTCCCTGGTGGTCCAGTGGTTGAGAATTCGCCTGCCAATACAGCACAGCCAAAAAGAAATAAATAAGTAAAGAGCAAAAAACAGTCCTCACACAAATTCTTTAGGGAGCAATTTTTATCATATTTTACAGAGGAGGAAACTGAGACCCAGGGAAGCTATTTGACACAGACGCATAGATGATGCCATGCTTGGGCTTGTGCGTCAGCTAGGCTGGGTCATAGTGCCCAGTTAATCTAACACTAAACTAGTTGTGGCTGTGAGGCATTTTGTAGATGTGGTTAACATCTTTATTCATTTGGCTTTTTACCAAAGGAGAGTCCCTTCCTCCCATGAGTTGGAAGGTCTTAGAGCAAAAACAGAGGTTTTTTTTAAAGAAAAGAGAATTCTGCCTCAAAGTGGTAGCATCCACTTCCACATGAGTTTGCAGCCTGCTGGCCTGACCTATAGACTTGGACTTTAAAGTCGTGTGAGCTAATCCCTTAAAGTATCTATCTGTTTATCTATCATCTGTCTGTCTAATCTATAATCATATGTATTTATATCTATGTATATATTCTCATGCTCAGTCATGTCTGACTCTTTGCAACACCCGTGGACTGTAGCCTGCCAGGCTCCTCTGTCCATTGGTTTTTTCAGGCAAGAATACTGAAGTGAGTTGCCGTTTCCTCGCCCAAGGGACCTTCCTAACTCAGGGGATCGCACCTGCATTTCCTATGTCTCCTGCATTGCCAGCAGATTCTTTACAGCTAATCCAGCAGGGAAGCCCATTTGTATCTATATTTGCCTCCTATAGATATAGTTCTGTTTCTCTCTGGAGAGCCCTGATACAGACGGTAAGTGGCAGAACTGGAACGTGAATCCAGATCTGACTCTAAGTCCAGTGCTCTTTACTTCTCACAATTAAAGTTGCTTAATAGAAAGTCCATACCATTTCTGTCCTTTATCGAGCCCATCTTTGCATGAAATGTTCCTTTGGTATCTCTAATTTTCTTGAAGAGATCTCTAGTCTTTCCCAGTCTGTTGTTTTCCTCTGTTTCTTTGCATTGATCGCTGAGGAAGGCTTTCTTATCGCTTTTTGCTATTCTTTGGAACTCTGCATTCAGATGCTTATATCTTTCCTTTTCTCCTTTGCTTTTTGCTTCTTTTCTTTTCACAGCTATTTGTAAGCCCTCCTCAGATAGCCATTTTGCTTTTTTTGCATTTCTTTTCCACGGGAGAATATTAAGAAGAGGTGACAAGAATACACAGAAGAATTGTGCAAAAAAGATCTTCACGACCCAGATAATCACGATGGTGTGATCACTCAGCTAGAGCAAGACATCCTGGAATGTGAAGTCAAGTGGGCCTTAGAAAGCATCACTATGAACAAAGCTAGTGGAGGTGATGGAATTCCAGTTGAGCTATTTCAAATCCTGAAAGATGAGGCTGTGAAAGTGCTGCACTCAACATGCCAGCAAATTTGAAAAACTCAGCAGTGGCCACAGGACTGCAAAAGGTCAGTTTTCATTCCAATCCCAAAGAAAGGAAATGCCAAAGAATGCTCAAACTACCGCACAATTGCACTCATCTCACACACTAGTAAAGTAATGCTCAAAATTCTCCAAGCCAGGCTTCAGCAATATGTGAACCATGAACTTCCAGATGCTGAAGCTGGTTTTAGAAAAAGCAGAAGAACCAGAGATCAAATTGCCAACATCTGCTGGATCATCAAAAAAGCAAAAGAGTTCCAGAAAAACTATTTCTGCTTTATTGACTATGCCAAAGCCTTTGACTGTATGGATCACAATAAACTGAAAAAACTTCTGAAAGAGATGGGAATACCAGACCACCTGACCTGCCTTTTGAGAAACCTGTATGCAGGTCAGGAAGCAACAGTTAGAACTGGACATGGAACAACAGACTGGTTCCAAATAGGAAAAGGAGTATGTCAAGGCTGTTTATTGTCACCCTGCCTATTTATCTTCTACGCAGAGTACATCATGAAAAACACTGGGCTGGAAGAAGCACAAGCTGGAATCAAGATTGCCGGGAGAAATATCAAGAACCTCCGATATGCAGATGACATCACCTTTATGGCAGAAAGTGAAGAGGAACTAAAGAGCCTCTTGATGAAAGTGAAAGAGAACAGTGAAAAAGTTGGCTTAAAGCTCAAAATTCAGAAAACGAAGATCACCGCATCCGGTCCCATCACTGCATGGGAAATAGATGGGGAAACAATGGAAACAGTGTCAGATTATATTTTGGGGGGGGGCCTCTAAAATCACTGCAGATGGTGGCTGCAGTCATGAAATTAAAAGACACTTACTTCTTGGAAGTAAAGTTATGACCAATCTACAGAGCATATTGAAAAGCAGAGATATTACTTTGCCAACAAAGGTCCATTTAGTCAAGGCTATGGTTTTTCCAGTGGTCATGTATGGATGCGAGAGTTGAACTATAAAGAAAGCTGAATGCTAAAGAATTGATGCTTTTGAATTGTGATGTTGGAGAAGACTCTTGAGAGTCCCTTGGACTGCAAGGAGATCCTACCAGTCCATTCTAAAGGAGATCAGCCCTGGGTGTTCTTTGAAAGGAATGATGCTAAAGCTGAAACTCCAATACTTTGGCCACCTGATGCAAAGATTTGACTCATTGGAAAAGACTCTGATGCTGGGAGGGATTGAGGGCAGGAGGAGAAAGGGACAACAGAGGATGAGATGGCTGGATGGCATCACTGACTCGATGGATGTGAGTCTGAGTGAACTCGATGGACATGAGTTTGAGTGAACTCTGGGAGATGGTGATGGACAGGGAAGCCTGGCATGCTGTAATTCATGGGGTTGCAAAGAGCCGGACATGAGTGAGTGACTGAACTGAACTGAATAGAAAGTCATGAATATTTGTATGGAGGCCTACATGTACCCTTTTGATACAGGATGCTAAAAATATGCTAATAACCTCCCATCTTTATCTTCATCCTCAACTTTTCTTCCAAAATTCACACATGAATAGCCAACTCTTTTCCCAGTACCTTGAACTCAACCCATCAAAGCTCTTTTATGCCTTCTTTCATCTAACCTCCTTCTCCTCTCTGTTGTAGAGAAAGCTATGGCCATCCATTCACTTCCCTGAGCTATAATTGGCATCATCCCCAAATCCTTCCTTTCTACTTCCAACCAGTCGATGTTTTCTACTGATTAACCCTAAACATCTTTTGTCTGCATTATTTCCTCTTCATCCATACAATCATGGACCTAATTAGGCCATCATCAGCTCCCCAAAGTGTATTTGCAATTGTACGTACTTCCTTCCCCATAAGCGAAGGCCTGGAGACTCAGCATCAATCACAGGACTCAGTCAGGGGGTGAGAACAGATGAAGGGACCTGGGTATCTATCTACAGAGTCATCTCCACAGAAAAGCCCTCAATCCAAGGCTATGGAGATGCTGTGAGTTAGGCAGAGAAGCAGACTGAGGAGGTACAGAAAGCGAGGCCCAGAGCAGGGGGCAGAACTCACAAGAAAGAACCCAAGAATCCAAGACAGAAGGACCTGGGTCATTCTTCTGTACATAGTCAGAGAAGCCCCACGTGGGTCTGATCCTTCCTGCTAAGTGAGAATGTATCTTTCTGTAGCACAGACCAGTGACCAACTGGCTCCGAACATTCCTCTTCTCCATCTACAGGATAAAAGCTAATGGTCATATCTTCCTCCCCCTCTGGCTTCACAGACAACAGCCCACCCTTGCACTGCATGCTTCTGCAAGACAGAACTACTCATGATTTCCAAGTGGCACCACGCTCTCACATGTCTGCCCTCCACTCCACCCACAGTGCCTGGTTCACCAGGCATATTTCCAGCTCTGTTTCATCCCCTGCCTTTTTGTTGCACACTGTGCAAATTTCCACTGACATATCCATCCCACTGAAGCTTAGCTGCCTGCAGGACTTAGAGGTTTGCATGAAAGACTATAAGCTCTTGTTGTTTCATCATTGTCTTCGCACCTCTGCACAAACCCCATGCCAAAGAGGCTGATTTAATGTGTTTGTTGAATGGATGATTGGGTGGATGGATGAGCTAGAAAGTGGGAGGAGAGACTGGTTGGGGACAAGAGTTCTTATAAATTAGGTTTATAGAACAATTACAAAGATAGTGTAGAGACTTACTGTAAAACAAAATAAGTTTATCAAAACTAAAGAATTAAGGGATAAAATTAGAAGTTTTCTCATTTCTAACCCTAAGACTATACACAAAAATAAACTCAAAATGAATTAAAGACCCAAATGTAAGGTCAAACACCGTAAAACTCTAGGTAGAACATTACTGCTTGACATAAATTGAAGGAAGATCTTTTTTGATCTATTTCCCAGAGGAATGAAAAAAAAAAGTAGTAAACAGATGGGATCTGATTAAACTTAGCTTTTGCACAGCAAAGGAAAATCATAGCAAAACAAAAAGACAATCCTCAGAAAGAGAAAATGTTTGCAAAAGAAACAACCGACAAGGGATTAATCTCCAAAATATACAATGAGCTTGTTCATGCAGCTCATTATCAAAAAAGCAAACACAACCAAAAAATGGGTAGAAGATCTAAACAGACATTTGCCCAAAGAAGACATACAGTTACCCAAATACACATGAAAACATGCTCAACGTCACTAGTTATTAGAGAAACACAAATTGAAACTATAATGAGGTGTCACCTCACACTGGTCCGGATGGCCATCATCAAAAAGTTTACATACAATAATTCCTGGGGAGGATGTGGAGAAAAGGAAACCCCCTATACTGCTGAAGGAGGGGTTGTAAATTGTTACAGACACTGTGGAAAACAGTATGGAGTTTCCTTTAAAAGCTAAAAATGGAACTACTACATGAGCCAGCAATCCTACTGCTAGGTATATACCAAGGGAAAACTGCAATTCAAAAAGATGCATGTGCCACAGTGCTCATCGCACCGCCATTTACAATAACCAGGTCACGGAGCAAAGCAAATGTCCACTGACAGCGGAATGGATAAAGAAGATGTGGTACATATATATAATGGAATATTACTCAGTTCAGTTCAGTTTGGTCCCTCACTCATGTCTGACTCTTTGCAACCCCATGGACTGCAGCAGGCCAGGCTTCCCTGTCCACGACCAGCTCCTGGAGCTTGCTCACACTCATGTCCATCCATGAGTTGGTGATGCCATCCAACTGTCTCATCCTCTGTCATCCCCTTCTCCTCCTGCCTTCAATCTTTCCCAGCATCTGGGTCTTTTCAGGTGAGTCAGATCTTCACAGCAGGTGGCCAAAGTATTGGAGTTTCAGCTTTAGCATCAGTCCTTCCAATGAACACTCAGGACCGATATCCTTCAGGATGGACTGGTAGGATCTCCGTGCAGTCCAAGGGACTCTCAAGAGTCTTCTCCAACATCACAGTTCAAAGGCATCAATTCTTGGGTGTTCAGCTTTCCTTTGAATCCATACATGACCACTGGAAAACCCATAGCTTTGATTACATGCACCTTTGCTGGCAAAGTGATGTCTCTGCTTTTTAATATGCTGTCTAGGTTGGTCATAGCTTTCTTCCAGGGAACAAGTGTCTTTTAATTTTATGATGCAGTCACTATCTGAAGTTATTTTGGAGCCCCAGAAAATAAAGACTGTCACTATTTACATCTATTTGCCATGAACTGATGAGACTAGATGCCATGATCTTAGTTTTTTGAATCTTGAGTTTTAAGCCAGCCTTTCACTCTTCTCTTTCACCTTCATCAAGAGGCTCTTTAGTTCCTCTTCACTTTCTGCCATAAGTGTGGTATCATCTGCATATCTGACGTTATTGATATTTCTCCCAGCAATCTTGATTCCAGCTTGTGCTTCTTCCAGCCCAGCATTTCTCATGATGTGCTCTGCATATAAGTTAAATAAGCAGGGTGACAATATACAGCCTTGACATACTCCTTTCCCCATTTGGAACCAGTCCATTTTTCCATGTTCATTTCTAACTGTTGCTTCTTAACCTGCATACAGATTTCTCAGGAGGCAGGTCAGGTGGCCTGGTACTCCCATCTCTTGAAGAATTTTCCATAATTTGTTGTGACCACACAGTCAAAGGCTTTAGCATAGTCAGTGAAGCAAAAGTAGATTTTCTGGAATTCTCTTGCTTTTTTGATAATCCAACAGATGTTGGCAAGTTGATCTCTGGTTTCTCTGCCTTTTTTAAATCTAGCCTGAACATCTGGAAGTTCTCAGTTCACATGCTGTTGAAGCCCGGCTTGGAGAATTTTGAGCATTACTTTGTTAGCATGTGAGATGAGTGCAATCGTGCAGTAGTTTGAACATTCTTTGGCATTGCCTTTCTTTTGGATTGAAACGAAAACTGACCTTTTCCAAGCCTGTGGCCATTGCTGAGTTTTCCAAATTTGCAGGCATATTGAGTGCAGCACTTTCACAGCATCATCTTTCAGGATTTGAAATAGCTCAACTGGAATTCCATCACCTCCTCTAGCTGTGTTCATAGCGATGCTTTCTAAGGCCCACTTGACTTTGCACTCAGGATGTCTGGCTCTGCATGACTAATCAAACCATCATGGTTATCTGAGTCATAAAGATCTTTTTTGTATAGTTCTTCTTGTATTCTTGCCACCTCTTCTTAATATCTTCTGCTTCTGTTAGGTTCAGACCATTTCTGTCCGTTATTGTGCTTATCTTTGCATGAAATGTTCCCTTGGTGTCTCTAATTTTCTTGAAGAGATTTCTAGTCTTTCTGAGTCTATTGTTTTCCTCTATTTCTTTACATTGGTCATTTAGGAAGGCTATCATCTCTCTTTGATATTCGTTGGAACTCTGCATTCAGATAGATATCTCTTTCCTTTTCTCCTTTGCCTTTTGATTCTCCCCTTTTCTCAGCTATAAGGAGTCCTCCTCAGACAACCTTTTTGCATTTTTTTCATTTATTACTCAGGCATAAAAAATAACAAAATAATGCCATTTGCAGCAACATGGATAGGCCTAGAGATTATCATACTGAGTGAAGTAAATCAGACACAGGAAGGCAAATATCATATCACTATATGTGAATCTAATAAAAGGTACAAATGAATTTGTTTACAAAACAGAAGTAGAGTTACAGATCTAGAAAACAAACTTATGGTTACCAGAGGAAAGGGGAGAGAAATTGGGAGGTTGGGATTGTCATATACACACTACTATATATGAAACAGACAAGTATAAGAACCACAACTGTGTAGCACAGGAAACTCTACTCAACATTCTGTAATGGCCTCCATAGGAAAAGAATCTTAATGAAAGGGAATGTGTATTTGTATAACTGATCTACTTTTCTGTACATCTGAAACTAACACAACAATGTAAGTAAACTATACTTCAGTAAATTTTTCTTTAAAACTAGAGAATTAGCATTGATACAGCACTACTAACTAAAACCGCAGGTTTCGTTTAGATTACACCAATTTTTCTACCAATGTCCTTTTTCAGCGCTAGTATCTCATCCAAGGATGTGTTTGCACTTAGCCCTTCTGTCTCCTTAGTCTCTTCCAGTCCGGGGCAGTTTCTCTGGCTTTCCTTATTCTTTATATCCTTAATTTTTTTAAAGATATCTTTCAGGTATTTTGTAGAACATTTTTGGATTTGGGTTGTCTGATAGTCCTCGTGATCAGACCAGGGTTATGGATTTGGGGGAAGAACGTCACAGAGGTGAGTGCTCTTCTCGTTGCATCAAGAATGCTGGAACATGACTTCTCCCTGGTTGTGCTGACCTTGGGCACTCGGTGAAAGTGATGTCTGCATGCTTCTCCACTGTGGAGTCACTCTTTTTGCTTTTCATGTGCTGTTCTTCAGATATGAATCACTAAGTCCAGTGGATATTCAAGGGGACAGGGATTGAGTTCTGTCCCTAGAAAGGAAGCATCTACGTTTATTATTTGGAGCTCTTCTGTAATGAAGATTTGTAGGACAAGAATTTTAAACTTTATTTTTGCTATGACTCTACTGGTAGGTAGCGAAGCCTATGGCCCTCTTCTCAGAATAGTATTTTGAAAGCAATGTTTTTATTTTAAAAATAAAACACACACACTACAAAGGAAAACAATTCTTTGCTTAGTTGCTCAGTCATGTCTGATTTTTTGCGACCCTTTGAACTGTACCCACCAGGCTCCTCTGTCCATGGGATTCCCCAGGCAAGAATACTGGAGTGAGTTGCCATTCCCTTCTCCAGGGGATCTTCCTGACTCAGGGATAGAACCTTCCGCTCCTGTATCTCCTGCATTGCTGGTGGATTCTTTAATGGTGAGCCATCAGGGAAGTACTTCTTAGAATAGTAGTTTGAAAGTAATGTTTTTATTTTAAAAATAAAACACACACATTACAAAGGAAAATAATTATACTGAAATACAATTATCAAAATATTTTGTAAATCAATGTGTGATGTGTTAATAAATGTGTTTGTTTATTAGCACATCAAAACACAAGTTCTAGCAGCATGTCTAATAGCTAATTTCAAAGTGTCACTGAACATAAATGATAACACAGCTACTGCAAATGAGGCTTCCCTGGTGGCTCAGAGGTTAAAGCGTCTGCCTCCAGTGTGGGAGACCTGGGTTCGATCCCTGGGTCGGGAAGACCTCCTGGAGAAGGAAATGGCAGCCCACTCCAGTATTCTTGCCTGGAGAATCGCATGGACAGAGGAGCCTGGTAGGCTACAGTCCACGGGGTCACAAAGAGTCGGACATGACTAAGCGACTTCACTTACTTACCCACCTACTGCCAATACCACTGAGTTTTGTTGCCTATGCTAACAATGAAAGGAGTAGTACCTCAGTGACAAGTCTGGAAAAATAAATGTATAATTATTCCCCAAATAAGTTCACAGACCCCTAGAATGCTATCTATGGGCCCTAGGTTAAAAACCGTTGGTTTAAGTGGGCCCAAGACCACAGAGATGTTCTAGGATTGTGCAAAAGGAGGTAGAATGTACCTGTGCAGGTGGTGAGAAGTGATGAAATATCACAAAATAATCCATTTATCACAGATTTATTTATCAAATCATTTATCATCTTTTAGGTTAGAAAAAAATAACAGTCAGTGGTGAAGATGCTATAAAACCAGCACTCTTGTACATTACCAATGGCAGGACTAATGTGTACAAATTTGCCCAACACCACTGAGAAGCAATTTGAAAATACCAATAACCATAAAAAGACTCAAAATCTTGATTGAGAAATCTACTTCTTATAAGCTACTCTAAGAAATTAATCCTAACCACATTAAAAAATGTATTTAGAGATGTGTGTTGCAGCAATGTTTACACTGGCAAAAAATATTAACAGTAACTAAATATTTAAATATGTGTAGCAGACTCTACACATTGACATCACCAGATAGTCAACACTGAAATCAGATTGATTTTATTCTTTGCAGCCAAAGATGGAGAAGCTCTATACAGTCAGCAAAAACAAGACTGGAGCTGACTATGGCTCAGATCATGAACTCCTTATTGCCAAATTCAGACTGAAATTGAAGAAAGTGGGGAAAACCACTAGACTATTCAGGTATGACCTAAATCAAATCCCTTATGATTATACAGTGAAAGTGAGAAATAGATTTAAGGGACTAGATTTAACAGACAGAGTGCCTGATGAACTATGGATGGAGGTGCATGACATTGTACAGAAGATAAGGATCAAGACCATCCCCAAGGAAAAGAAATGCAAAAAAGCAAAATGGCTGTCTGGGGAGGCCTTACAAATAGCTCTGAAAAGAAGAGAAGAGAAAAGTAAAGGAGAAAAAGAAAGATACAAGCATTTGAATGCAGAGTTCCAAAGAAGAGCAAGGAGAGATAAGAAAGCCTTCCTCAGTGATCAGTGCAAAGATAGAGGAAAACAACAGAATGGGAAAGACTAGAGATCTCTTCAAGAAAATCAGAGATACCAAGGGAACATTTCATGCAAATATGGGCTCAATAAAGGACAGAAATGGTCTGGACCTAACAGGAGCAGAAGATATTAAGAAGAGGTGGCAAGAATATACAGAAGAACCGTACAAAAAAGATCTTCACGACCCAGATAATCACGATGGTGTGATCACTCAGCTAGAGCAAGACATTCTGGAATGTGAAGTCAAGTGGGCCTTAGAAAGCATCACTACGAACAAAGTTAGTGGAGGTGATGGAATTCCAGTTGAGCTGTTTCAAATCCTGAAAGATGATGCTGTGAAAGTGCTACACTCAACATGCCAGCAAATTTGGAAAACTCAGCAGTGGCCACAGGACTGGAAAAGGTCAGTTATCATTCCAATCCCAAAGAAAGGCAATGCCACAGAATACTCAAACTACTGCACAATTGCACTTATCTCACATGCTAGCAAAGCAATGCTCAAAATTCTCCAAGCCAGGCTTCAACAGTACATGAACCGTGAACTTCCAGATATTCAAGCTGGATTTAGAAAAGGCAGAGGAATCAGAGATCAAATTGCCAACATCCATTGGATCGAATAAGCAAGGGAATACCAGCAAAGCGTCTGCTGGGGCTGCTGCTGCTGCTAAGTCGCTTCAGTCGTGTCTGACCCTGTGCGACCCCATAGATGCCCACCAGGCTCCGCCATCCCTGGGATTCTCCAGGCAAGAACACTGGAGTGGGTTGTCATTTCCTTCTCCAATGCATGAAAATGAAAAGTGAAAGAAGTCGCTCAGTCGTGTCCGACTCTTAGTGACCCCATGGACTGCAGCCTACCAGGCTCTTCCGTCTACTACTGCTTTATTGACCACACCAAAGCCTTTGACTGTGTGGATCACAACAAACTGTGGAAAATTCTTCAAGAGATGGGAATACCAGACCACCTGACCTGCCTCCTGAGAAACCTGTATTCAGGTCAAGAAGCAACAGTTAGAACCAGACATGGAACAATGGACTGTTTCCAAATCAGGAAAGGAGTACGTCAAGGCTGTATATTGTCACCCTGCTTATTTAACTTCTATGCAGAGTACATCATGCAAAATGCTGGGCTGGATGAAGCAGAAGCTGGAATCAAGATTGCCAGGAGAAATATCAAGAACCTCAGATATGCAGGTGACACTATCCTTGGCAGAAAGTGAAGAAGAACTAAAGAGCCTCTTGATGAAAATGAAAGAGGAGAGTGAAAAAGTTGGCCTAAACCTCAAGATTCAAAAAACTAAGATCATGGCATCCGGTCCCATCAGTTCATGGCAAATAGATGGGGAAACAATGGAAACAGTGTCAGACTTTATTTTGGGGGGCTCCAAAATCACTGCAGATGGTAACTGCAGCCATGAAATTAAAAGACACCTGTTCCCTGGAAGAAAAGCTATGATCAACCTAGACAGCATATTAAAAAGCAGAGACACTACTCTGCCAACAAAGGTGCATGTAATCAAAGCTATGGTTTTTCCAGTGGTCATGTACGGATGTGAGAGTTGGACTGTAAAGAAAGCTGAGTGCCGAAGAATTAATGCTTTTGAACTGTGGTGTTGGAGAAGACTTTTGAGAGACCTTTGGACTGCAAGGAGATCCAATCAGTCCATCCTAAAGGAAATCAGTCCTGAATATTCATTGGAAGGACTGATACTGAAGCTAAGCTCCAATACTTTGGCCTGATACGAGAACTGACTCATTAGAAAAAATCCATGATGCTGGGAAAGACGGAAGACAGGAAGATAAGGGGACGACAGAGGATGAGATGGTTGGATGGCATCACCGACTCAATGGACATGAGTTTGAGCAAGCTCCAGGAGTTGGTGATGGACAGGGAGGGAAGCCTGGCTTGCTGCAGTCCGTGGGGTCGCAGAGTCAGACAGGACTGAGTGACTGAACTGAAATGAACTGAGCCAGTCTGTCCACACGGTGGCAGTACTGCTCCACACAAGGTAGAGATGGGCGCCACTCTCCACCTGGAAGTCAAGGCCCAATTCCCCTTCCTTTTTCGGTCAGGGTTGACCTAGGATCCATAGAAAGGCTCCAAAAGAGGACACTGTTCAGAGTCGCTCTGTCTTTCCCAATGGAGTGGGAGACGTGGGCCTGAGCTACAGGAAAGATGCATTCATCACCCGTGGAGGGTTGGACCAGCCTGTGAAATCAATCACTGGGGCACCCAGTACTGAGGTTTATACATCCATGACATGGAGCTAGGGCCAGAGCCTCCTGGGAAAGTCCTGGATGAAGTTGAAAACAGCTCTCCAGGGAAAGCTGATACCCGGGAGGCAACGTAGTGAGATGTGATATTACAAACTGGCAAGAGTGTCGGCGGGGGGGGGG
>SJYC01019146.1:0-53548 GCA_006408675.1 Madoqua kirkii | reverse complement strand
CAAAAAAGATCTTCACGACCCAGATAATCACGATGGTGTGATCACTCAGCTAGAGCAAGACATTCTGGAATGTGAAGTCAAGTGGGCCTTAGAAAGCATCACTACGAACAAAGTTAGTGGAGGTGATGGAATTCCAGTTGAGCTGTTTCAAATCCTGAAAGATGATGCTGTGAAAGTGCTACACTCAACATGCCAGCAAATTTGGAAAACTCAGCAGTGGCCACAGGACTGGAAAAGGTCAGTTATCATTCCAATCCCAAAGAAAGGCAATGCCACAGAATACTCAAACTACTGCACAATTGCACTTATCTCACATGCTAGCAAAGCAATGCTCAAAATTCTCCAAGCCAGGCTTCAACAGTACATGAACCGTGAACTTCCAGATATTCAAGCTGGATTTAGAAAAGGCAGAGGAATCAGAGATCAAATTGCCAACATCCATTGGATCGAATAAGCAAGGGAATACCAGCAAAGCGTCTGCTGGGGCTGCTGCTGCTGCTAAGTCGCTTCAGTCGTGTCTGACCCTGTGCGACCCCATAGATGCCCACCAGGCTCCGCCATCCCTGGGATTCTCCAGGCAAGAACACTGGAGTGGGTTGTCATTTCCTTCTCCAATGCATGAAAATGAAAAGTGAAAGAAGTCGCTCAGTCGTGTCCGACTCTTAGTGACCCCATGGACTGCAGCCTACCAGGCTCTTCCGTCTACTACTGCTTTATTGACCACACCAAAGCCTTTGACTGTGTGGATCACAACAAACTGTGGAAAATTCTTCAAGAGATGGGAATACCAGACCACCTGACCTGCCTCCTGAGAAACCTGTATTCAGGTCAAGAAGCAACAGTTAGAACCAGACATGGAACAATGGACTGTTTCCAAATCAGGAAAGGAGTACGTCAAGGCTGTATATTGTCACCCTGCTTATTTAACTTCTATGCAGAGTACATCATGCAAAATGCTGGGCTGGATGAAGCAGAAGCTGGAATCAAGATTGCCAGGAGAAATATCAAGAACCTCAGATATGCAGGTGACACTATCCTTGGCAGAAAGTGAAGAAGAACTAAAGAGCCTCTTGATGAAAATGAAAGAGGAGAGTGAAAAAGTTGGCCTAAACCTCAAGATTCAAAAAACTAAGATCATGGCATCCGGTCCCATCAGTTCATGGCAAATAGATGGGGAAACAATGGAAACAGTGTCAGACTTTATTTTGGGGGGCTCCAAAATCACTGCAGATGGTAACTGCAGCCATGAAATTAAAAGACACCTGTTCCCTGGAAGAAAAGCTATGATCAACCTAGACAGCATATTAAAAAGCAGAGACACTACTCTGCCAACAAAGGTGCATGTAATCAAAGCTATGGTTTTTCCAGTGGTCATGTACGGATGTGAGAGTTGGACTGTAAAGAAAGCTGAGTGCCGAAGAATTAATGCTTTTGAACTGTGGTGTTGGAGAAGACTTTTGAGAGACCTTTGGACTGCAAGGAGATCCAATCAGTCCATCCTAAAGGAAATCAGTCCTGAATATTCATTGGAAGGACTGATACTGAAGCTAAGCTCCAATACTTTGGCCTGATACGAGAACTGACTCATTAGAAAAAATCCATGATGCTGGGAAAGACGGAAGACAGGAAGATAAGGGGACGACAGAGGATGAGATGGTTGGATGGCATCACCGACTCAATGGACATGAGTTTGAGCAAGCTCCAGGAGTTGGTGATGGACAGGGAGGGAAGCCTGGCTTGCTGCAGTCCGTGGGGTCGCAGAGTCAGACAGGACTGAGTGACTGAACTGAAATGAACTGAGCCAGTCTGTCCACACGGTGGCAGTACTGCTCCACACAAGGTAGAGATGGGCGCCACTCTCCACCTGGAAGTCAAGGCCCAATTCCCCTTCCTTTTTCGGTCAGGGTTGACCTAGGATCCATAGAAAGGCTCCAAAAGAGGACACTGTTCAGAGTCGCTCTGTCTTTCCCAATGGAGTGGGAGACGTGGGCCTGAGCTACAGGAAAGATGCATTCATCACCCGTGGAGGGTTGGACCAGCCTGTGAAATCAATCACTGGGGCACCCAGTACTGAGGTTTATACATCCATGACATGGAGCTAGGGCCAGAGCCTCCTGGGAAAGTCCTGGATGAAGTTGAAAACAGCTCTCCAGGGAAAGCTGATACCCGGGAGGCAACGTAGTGAGATGTGATATTACAAACTGGCAAGAGTGTCGGCGGGGGGGGGGGGGGGGGGTACTCAGACCAAGTTTCACATCTTGGCTCAGCCTCTGGCAAGTAACATGATCTGCCTGGCTGCATTTCTTGTCTGTGAAGTGGGAATAGGAACTTGCAAGGCCATTGAGAGACTGAAGTTAAATAAATCTTACAAAGGACGTAAGTGGGATGGCCATCACATAGCAACTCAGCGCGAGTGTTGGTTGCTATAGTCATTGCCACGATTGCAGTTGTTAATAATTGTGATGTCATTAATTGTGCATAGAAATCCCAAGAAAGACACTTGCCTGCGATGGCCACACAGACTAAATCTGTGACTAGATCCTGAAATTGTTTCTCTATCTCTAATAAGGCGAGAGAGCAAAGGGTGGGTCCAAGAGGCAAGAATTTTAGCTGTTTTTCAAGAAATGGACGTATGTTTGGGGGAATAAACTCAAATGTGGTCTTTGAATTCTCTTTAGGGAGGGAAGAGACAGTGCTGAATTGTTTATTTCCCCGCCAAATCTTGAAGCCAAAGTAACTGACTGAATTGTAGTCCCAGCACCCTTCATGAGGGGGTTGCCCAGCAGGACAGCTTTGTAAGTCTGTTCAGGTCCAGTCTCCAGGCTGACCTTGTCTGCACCTTCTCCTGCCAGGAGACAAACGTACAATTCCTTTATTCCTCATGCAGTTGTCCTCAGGGGAAAAAAACACATTTTTTTTCTTATTTCTCCTAAGTTTATAAAATATGATTGATGAGAAAAGGCAAGCAGCTAGAAGTGTTTATACAAAAAGAGAGAAGAGTAAAAGAGAGACAGCTTAAATGATCTCCAAGTCCAGGTTCATTATACAGTGAAGATGACCGACCGACTGTTTTCCAACTTTCTACTGGGAACATAAAGAAAAAGTAAAATTTAATACCACACAGGGATTTAGGTCAGACGAAAGTAGCAGCTGTGAAAGCATGATTCATCAAGGTTCTCTAGGGGGAATATATTTGAAACGTGTCACCTTTCCTGGTGGCTGAGTGATGAAGAATCATCCGTGATGCATGAGACCTGGGTTCAACCCCTGGGTTGGGAAGATACCCTGGAGAAGGAAATGGCAAGCCACTCCAGTATTCTTGCCTGGGAAATCCCATGGACAGAGGAGCGAGTGAAAAACAGCACATGAATTTTAAGTCTGTTTTCCTCAATACTGGCAGACTTTGGCACTTAAAATATTAATCATATAGAATGTGTAAATAATCATAATCTATTATAAGTCAGTGCACCAGGTCCCTAGGTTTTGTCATTGTAGCAAGCAAAGAACAGCAGTCTGAATGGCATGTTGGACATGAAGGGCCGTCATGCTATTAACAAAGGGGTCCAAAATATTTGCTGACCACAAGCAATGTCTATTCCTCACTAGTATCGCATGTCCAGCAAAGGTAGGTGGGCATCTCTGGTCCTTGTCCTCTCATTCAGAGCCTCAGGCAGACGCACACTCTGTTCTCCGGCTGCAGAGCAGGGGGAAGGGCTGGCTACGTATGGTGAGCCACACTCTGGCTCTTAAAGGCTTCTGCCCATTCCACTTCTTCTGACCACGGTCATCTGACCACAGAGAGGTAAGATCCTGCTGTATGCCTACCAGGAGGAAACCCGGCTTCTTTGTGGGCAGTTCATCTCCACCCAGGCTTCCTACGACTTCTGACACTTTAAAGTGATCAGCCTCACATTGCAATGTATTTTGTGACTATCACAGCATTTGTCCTCCAGCATGGAGCTCCCTGGGAAGACTGAAACCAGAAGCACTGTTAATCCTTTTCCATCTAGAAGAACTTAGATTTGAGCCTTTCTCCACGCAGAGCAAGAGATTAACTCACTTCTGCAACACATCTCTTGTTTATAGTTCCAACTGAGCACGAGGTGCGGGAATATTAAGACAAAATAAAGCAAAATCCCTTCTCTCAAAAGATTCATAGTCTAGTTATCCTGTTGGGTTTATCAGAATGGGGCTTGGAGTGAGGTGTGGGCTTGACAGAGACCCATGTAGATGTCACCAAGACGGAGGTGACTTTGAAGATGTCTCAAGAGCCTGTGGAGGCTGCGTTCTGTTATTCCAGCCTGACCTAGGGGCACACACACCTGCCCCCTCTTTGGCATGCCTCCTGCTGAGATCTCTCTCTTATCTCTTGCCTGGACTTTTCCCTTGTCTCTCCCCTACTTCACACTCCCTGTGGCTCCCCTCCCTCGTATCCTGGGCCCTGCCCACATCTGTGATGGGCTCGTCTCTTACCACTCCTGCCTTGAACTGCTCTGTTTTCTCACACGTGTGTCCTGCCTCCTAAATTTCTGCTCAGTCTGTCCCCTGTGCCTGGAACACTCCCCACACATTCAGCTTCCACATTAACTGTGTCAATTGCTATTTCTATGGGCACTTGCCTGACACCATTTTCTCTTCCTTAACCCCTAGACTGTCCTTATCACATGGTCCTGGAACAATCTGCTTATGCACCCACCCTCCTCACTGAGCTGTGTGAGGACTGGGGCTCTATCCCAGACTTATAGTAGGGTTAAAGCAAATACTCCAGCGATGTTGCAGAGAATTATGATGATCAGTGAAAGATACTGAAGCATGAAAATATCCCATATTTCGGACAGGATTCAGAATGTGTGTGTGCGGGGGTGGGGGCTGCTGCTGCTGCTAAGTCGCTTCAGTCGTATCTGACTCTGTGCGACCTCATAGACGGCAGCCCATCGGGCTCCCCCATCCCTGGGGTTCTTCAGGCAAGAACACGGGAGTGGGTTGCCATTTCCTTTTCCAATGCAGGAAAGTGAAAAGTGAGAGTCAAGTCGCTCAGTTGTGTCCGACTCTCAGCGACCCCATGGACTATAGTCCACCAGGCTCCTCCATCCATGGGATTTTCCAGGCAAGAGTACTGGAGTGGGGTGCCATTGCCTTCTCCAGTGGGGGTGGTGGGGAAGCTGTAAAATGGAAATATGACTTTGAAGAGGAAAAAAATAACTTCTAACACAAAACTTTAGTCATTTGGTTTAATTTAAAGGGTTTTTTGTGTGGTGTTTTTTGGTGTTTTTTTTTGTTTTTGTTTTTTTTTTTGGTGTGGACTATTTTAAACTCTTTAATGAACTTGTTACAGTATTGCTCCTGCCGTTCATGTTTTGGTGTTTTGGCCATGAGGCATGTGGGGTCTTAGCTCCCAACCAGGGATCAAATCTGCACCCCTGCATAGGAAGGCGAAATCTTAACCACTGGGCCACCAGGGAATTCCTTCACATGCTTTCTAATTATGTGATCTCAGTGCCAAATTTCTCTGGCGTTTGAGTTCTTCAGACAACAAATTATTTTAAAGTTGACATGTTTTATCTAAAATATCAACATTTCTATTTTGCATGACATCATTTGGACTATTTGAAAAGATGTGTAATGAAAAAAATTGGAAATCAAGTTTAAAACAGTTGAATAAATGAACTGTTGTTTAGTCATTCAGTGGTTCTGACTCTTTGTGACTCCCTGCAGCATGCCAGGCTTCCCTGTCCTCCACCATCTCCCAGAGCTTGCTCAAACTCATGCCCATTGAGTCGGTGATGCCATTCAACCGTCTCATCCTCTGTCATCCCCTTCTCCTCCTGCCTTCAGTCTTTCCCAGCATCAGAGTCTTTTCTAGTGAGTTGGCTCTTCACATCAGGTTGCCAAAGTATTGAAGCTTCAGCATCAGTCCTTTCAATGAATATTCAGGACCGATTTCCTTTAGGATTGACTGGTTTGATCTCCTTGCTCTCCAAGGGACTTTCAAGAGTCTTCTTCAACACCACAGTTGAAGCATCAGTTCAATTCAAAAGCATCAGTTCTTTGGAGCTCAGCCTTCTTTATGGCTGAATAAATGAACAGTGCCTTCCATATCAGATAACATTGGGTTTCACTGGGAGTGACAGAAAACCCAACATAACAGTTACTCTAACAACATAGAAGTCTTTAGGATCCCAGAACCTGACATATTGTTGAGGTTAAATAGCTTTGCTACCCAGAAATATGGAGGTCAGTAGTCTAAAACCAGTACAGTAACTCAATCAGTACACAGGTTCCTTCTACCTTGTGGCTTTCCATCTTCAGCATACTGCTTCTAACTCATGGTCCAAAATGACTGATTCAGCTCCAGCCATTGTGTCCATATTCCAACCAACAAGAATAAAAGGTAAAGAGAAGGAAATCTAATATCAACATTTCTATTTTGCATGACATCATTTGGACTATTTGAAAAGATGTGTAATGAAAAAAATTGGAAATCAAGTTTAAAACAGTTGAATAAATGAACTGTTGTTTAGTCATTCAGTGGTTCTGACTCTTTGTGACTCCCTGCAGCATGCCAGGCTTCCCTGTCCTCCACCATCTCCCAGAGCTTGCTCAAACTCATGCCCATTGAGTCGGTGATGCCATTCAACCGTCTCATCCTCTGTCATCCCCTTCTCCTCCTGCCTTCAGTCTTTCCCAGCATCAGAGTCTTTTCTAGTGAGTTGGCTCTTCACATCAGGTTGCCAAAGTATTGAAGCTTCAGCATCAGTCCTTTCAATGAATATTCAGGACCGATTTCCTTTAGGATTGACTGGTTTGATCTCCTTGCTCTCCAAGGGACTTTCAAGAGTCTTCTTCAACACCACAGTTGAAGCATCAGTTCAATTCAAAAGCATCAGTTCTTCGGAGCTCAGCCTTCTTTATGGCTGAATAAATGAACAGTGCCTTCCATATCAGATAACATTGGGTTTCACTGGGAGTGACAGAAAACCCAACATAACAGTTACTCTAACAACATAGAAGTCTTTAGGATCCCAGAACCTGACATATTGTTGAGGTTAAATAGCTTTGCTACCCAGAAATATGGAGGTCAGTAGTCTAAAACCAGTACAGTAACTCAATCAGTACACAGGTTCCTTCTACCTTGTGGCTTTCCATCTTCAGCATACTGCTTCTAACTCATGGTCCAAAATGACTGATTCAGCTCCAGCCATTGTGTCCATATTCCAACCAACAAGAATAAAAGGTAAAGAGAAGGAAATCTCTTTCTTTTATGACATTATCTAGAAGTAGCACCCACCACTTCTGCTTATATTTAACTGACCCAGTCATGTATAAGGAAATAGTCATAGGTAAGGAGAGTTGGGAAATACAATCTATTCTAGGTGTCTGAGCTTTGCTAAAAATTGGAGGATATGAAGAAGAGGAGAGTAACTATGAAATGACAACTGATTTATTGAACATCTACACTTGAATAACCCATGGGCATCTTGCACTGAATATAAATCTGAACTCAGTATCTGGTCCCCACCTGATTCTCCTCCAGTTTTCTCCGTCTTAGCCAATAGAGAGCCCTATTCTGGCTCAAGCCAGAAACCTAACGCCATCATTATTATCCCCTTGCTTTCAATTCTCCCTTCAAAATACAACTCAAATTCATCTAATCCCCTCCATTCCCTCTACCAGTACACACAGTCAACAAACTCGAACGTGTCTCCCAGTGTTTCTCTGGCCTCGATCCAGATCATTCTCCATATTGCAGACAGAATGATTTTCTAAAATGAAAAATCTGGCATGTCGTTCCTCTCCTAAAGTCCCTTGGAAGCTGCCTGTAGCACTTAAGAGGGAGACTAGGAACTTGTCAAAGGCCCAGTGTGGTCTTGGCCTGGCTTCATCTTGCATCGCTAACTTTCTGTGCTCCAGGCTACAGCCAAGCTTGGCCTCCTGCTGATGCTTCGTCCTCATCAGGCTCCATCCTGACTGTCCATGCAGCTCCTCTGCTTCCACCTCCTTCTCCAACTAGTCAGTGCCCACTGATCCCTTAAGAGTCAGCAGAAGCATCAAGTCCTCAGGGACAATCTCCAAAGTTTGAGACTAAACTTTCATAGTACCCTTTGGTGGGCTTCCCAGGGGGCACTAGTCGTAAAGAACCCACCTGCCATTGGAGGAGACATACTACCCTTTGGTACTTTTGTTTTTCACTCTTCACATCTTACAGCTCTTATCACAATGAGAATTTAAGTGATTATTTGCTAATTAAGCATTAACACCCCTTAGATGATAAGCTCTTTGAGTCTGGTGACCAGAAATTTGTGATAGTTAAATTTATACATTGACTTGGCTGGCCCAAAAGTACTTAAATATTTAGTTAAACATTATTCAGGGTTTGTCTATGAGGGTATTTCTGGATGAGGTTAACACTTGAATCAAGAGCCTCAGTAAAGCAGACCTCTCTCCCCAGTGTGAGTGGGCCTCAACCAATCATTTGAAGGCCTGAATAGAATTCTCTCTCTCTGTGCCTGACTGTATTTGGCTGGGACCTCGGTCTTCTGCCTTAGGACTCAGACTCAGACTGGAACCTACGCCATCATCAGCTCTCCTAGTTCTCAGGCCCTTGGACTTGGCCTGGGATTCACTCTGTTGGCTCCTTGGGTCTCCAGTTTGCACAACTACAGATGACTGTACCCATCTGAATACAGAGTTCCAAAGAATAGCAAGGAGAGATAAGACAGGTTTCCTAAGTGACCAATGTAAAGAAATAGAGGAAAACAATAGAATGGGAAAGACCAGAGATCTCTTCAAGGAAATTAGATACAGAACATTTCATGCAAAGATGGGCACAATAAAGGACAGAAATGGTATGGACCTAACAGAAGCAGAAGATATTAAGAAGAGGTGGCAAGAATATGCAGAAGAACTATACAAAAAAGATCTTCATGACCCAGATAACCACAATGATGTGATCGTTCACCTAGAGCCAGACATCCTGGAGTACAAAGTCAAGTGGGCCTTAGGAAGCATCACTATGAACAAAGCTAGAGGAGGTGATGGAATTCCAGTTGAGTTATTTCAAATCCTGAAAGATGATGCTGTGAAAGTGCTGCACTCAGTATGCCAGCAAATTTGGAAAACTCAGCAGTGGACACAGGACTGGAAAAGATCAGTTTTTATTTCAATCCCAAAGAAAGGCAATGCCAAAGAATGTTCAAACTACCACACAATTGCATTCATATCACACACTAGCAAAGTAATGCTCAAAATTCTTGAAGCAGGCTTCAACAGTATGTGAATTGTGAACTTCCAGATGTTCAAGTTGGATTTAGAAAAGGCAGAGGAACCGGAGATCAAATTGTCAACATCCGCTGGATCATTGAAAAAGCAACAGAGTTCCAGAAAAACATATACTTTTGCTTTATAGGCCATATCAATGTCTTTGACTGTGTGGATCACAACAAACTGTGAAAAAACAGATGAGAATACCAGACCACCTTACCTGCCTCCTGAGAAATCTGTATGTGGGTCAAGAGGCAGCAGTTAAAACCAGACATGGAACAATAGACTGGTTCCAAATTGGGAAGGAGTACATCAAGACTGTATATTGTCACTCTGCTTATTTAACTTATATGCAGAGTACATCATGAGTTCTGGATGAAGCGGAGCTGGAATTAAGATTGCCGAGAGAAATGTCAAGAACCTCAGATATGCAGATGATACCACCCTTATGGCAGAAAGTGAAGAACTAAAGAGCCTTTTGATGAAAGTGAAAGAGGAGAGTGAAAAAGTTGGCCTAAAGCTCAACATTCAGAAAACTAAAATCAGGCATCTGGTCCCATCACTTCATGGGAAATAGATAGGGAAACAATGGAAACAGTGTCAGACTTTATTTTGGGGGGTTCCAAAATCACTGCAGATGGTAACTACAGCCATGAAATTAAAAAACACTTGTTTCCTGGAAGAAAAGCTGTGACCAAACTAGACAGCATATTAAAAAGCAGAGACACTATTTTGCTAACAAAGGTTCGTGTAGTTAAAGCTCTGGTTTTTCCAGTAGTCATATATGGATGTGAGAATTGGACTATAAAGAAAGCTGAGCGCTGAAGAATTGATGATTTTGAACTGTGGTGTTGGAAAGGACACTTGAGAGTCCCTTGAGCTGCAAGGAGATCAAACCAGTCAATCTTAAAGGAAATCAGTCCTGAATATTCATTGGAAGGACTGATGCTGAAGCTGAAGCTTCAGTCCTCTGGCCTTAAATGTGAAGAACTGACTCACTGGAAAAGACTCTGAGGCTGAGAAAGACTGAAGGCAGGAGGAGAAGGGGATGACATAGGATGAGATGGTTGGATGGCATCACTGACTCAATTGGCTATGAGTTTGAGCATGCTCGGGGAGTTGGTGATGGACAGGAGGTCTGGTGTGCTGCAGTCCATGGGGTCACAAAGAGGTGGACACAACTGAGCGACTGAACTGAACTGCAGATGGTGCACGCTACAGCTGATAATGTGAGCCAGTTCCTTAGAGTAAATCTATCTCTATGGGTCCACTCTCATGCTCTAAATCCTACGACTCCCTGGATAATAATCAACTTATCCCTTTGGACTAGGTGCCTGGCACTTTAATCAAGATTCATGAGAAAGTGCCATTTTTCCATGTCACACATGAGAAAACTCAAGATAAGAGTCGCCATATAACTCTCTTCTCCGAAGAGAGCATTTATACCAAGCAAGCCTGACTCTCCTAAGTACCAATGTTGACCTTGCCCGTTTGGGGCCAGGGATTTTTAAACTAATGGAAGTGACACCACTGCCCCTACCTCAATCCTAGAGGAGAAAGAGGTGAAAATCTGGCGCTCGTTTAGGGATCAGCGCAGGTCACTTGGGCTTTTCTGCCGCCTCCTCCACCTTTCCTTCTTGCCGAGCAGAGATCCCTAGCCTGAGCTGGCCCTGAACTTGGCTGCGCGCTCCTGGACTAGGGCGCGGGGGCGGGGAGGGGCGGGGCTTCGGAGACACGGCCTCACCCACTTTCGGCCCCGCCTCTTCCCGGTCCGAGTCGGTCACCGCCAGCCCACAGCCGCCATTTCCTGTCTGGACGGGGGCGCGGTCAGGTAACTGCAGCATGGTGGCCCAGCCTGCTCACGTTCAGGTTCTGGTCCTGATCGCTCCGTCAGAACCGAGCAGAGGACACTGGTTTGGGCTCCAGAGGATGGGACGGGATCAGCTGTGGGCTAGGACTCCTGTGGCGGGCACTGGGCGGGTGGACGCTGTGGAGCAGTTGCTAGGTAACGATGTTGCGTCCCCGCCCTCCTGCGCTGGGTGGGCGGGGCGTGTCTGGGCCCCAGCTCACAATCAGGCTCCAGGCTATCTGTAGGCTTCTAGCCGTTGAAGCGCGCACTGCGGAACTTCTTGGGCTCTCCCCACCCTGACCTTCTCCTCCCGTCGTGGGTTTGCTGGCTAGGCAGGGAGCGCCCTCAGACCCCGTCCTGGGAGCCGAAGGCCTGGTGCCTGCCCCAGGGTAGTTCTGAGCCGTCCTTCTGCCCCTCCTAACGTTGAGCACGTTAACTCACTTGGCTAGGCCTCAGTTCCACCGGAGCCTAAATTGCTACAGCTGGAAAGAAGCCTATGGATCATTTAGTTAAGCCACAAGTCCCCTGCCCTGATTTACAGATAATGATGCCTCACAGTAACCAGTCATCATCGCGAGTGCCTGGCAGTTTTATTTAGTCCGCAAATAGCCCTGTTTGCTAGAACCAATGAGGCTTGTAAGGCTCGAGGTTGTGACTTTAGCTAAGGTAGCACAGTTTATATAACTGGTGGAATCTCAAAGAGATCAAATAATTCACAGCTTGTTCCTGGCAGATTTGGAATATCCAGTTAAAGGTGGCTTCAAAGACTACTATTAAACCTAACTGTAAATCAGAATTACTTGGAGAGTGCTTAGAACTGTACACTTCTGGGTACTCTCAAGCTTACTGAGGGGCTCTGGGCAAAGGCTGAGAAATCTGTGTACTAAATCAGTTTTTACTTGATTTTTATGATCTGTGGGTGGACCTTTGGGAACCACCGGCCTTTTCACTCAAAAACAGCTGAGAGGTGATCCAGCTAAAGTACCTGGAGAGATGAAGACAAGGCTGGACTGTCAAGTTCCAGTCCCTCAGTCAATTTGTAGCTTCTCTTCACTTCTCAGAAACAAGCCCGAGGCTTATATTTTAAACAAGTTAGAGCATGTACATGCAGATTGCCTGTTTCTGGTTACCTGTCACAAGGTCAGGTCCAAACTTCTGGCTGGGCCAGCCTGTCAAAATCAAAGTCAAGGGTTAGTGTCCTCTATACCTGGTGGCTTGTCAGCTACTCCGCCTGGTCTCCTGCACACCAGGTCCCTTATCAGCAGTCAATGTGGGCTTTGTAGGGACATTTTGCAAAGCAGTTTCCCCATTGGAGGAGGCTGGCAGCTTTCTGGCACTATCACCACATGTAATAAGTATTCCTTGGCCTTAACAGGAGTCAGAATGAAATAGATCACCCGGCTTGTTATTCATGACTTTGGTAAACACAAATCTGTCTTTAAAATAATCACTTAGCTCTTGGTTTTAGCAGGCTAATAAGCCTGACAAATTCTGTTTAGCGTTTTATTATTATTAATTTTCCATCGTGTATGCTGCATCCCTCAGGGATTCCGGTTCACAATGGCTGACTATCAAGAGGAAGACTTGCAGAAATTTCTTAAAAATGTGGATGAAATCAGTAAGTACCAGTAAATCATATACAAATTAAATTTTACTTTAGGAAAGTGGAGTGACTAAAGAGAGATGATTACTCTAAGTCAGTTCCTGGGTTGCCTGACAGGTTTATGACTCTTAAGGAAAAAAAAAATGTCACTGAGATTAAACAGAAGAGGGTATTGAGAAACAAGTAATATTGAAGCCTGGGGCTAATTTTTCTGGCTGTTAACTGGTATCAGTGAAGCTGTTAATATTCTGATTGGAATTCAGCCGCTCTTCTCCGTATTCTGTACCCTTCTGTGTAGAAGCAGGTCAAAAGGAGCTTCCATTTCCCCACCACCAATGAGCCTAGCTCTTCCGTTTGAGGTCACTCAGGAGCCTCATTGATCTGGAATCCGTCTTTTCTGGGGGCAGAGCCATTTCTGGTTTTGAGCTGCAGCACGTGTGTTTGTGTTAAGTCACTTCAGTCCTGTCTGACTCTGCGACCCTGTGGACTGTAGCCCACCAGACTCCTCTGTCCATGGGATTCTCCTGCCAAGAACACTGGAGTGGGTTGCCATGCCCTCCTGCAGGGGATCTTCCCAGCCCAGGGACTGAACTCATCTCTCATGTCTGCTGCGTTCATAGGCAGGTTCTTTACCACTGGTGCCACCTGGGAAGGCCTTTGAGCTGCAGAGGCAAAGTCAGATGGCTTCTCTCGGTGTCTATGACATTACAGGGGCCACACCCCTGTCTATCCCTCTAGGCAAGAAGACCCTTCTGCAGCTCAGATAGGTGGGCTCTCAGAGGACACGCTGATCGCACAGACCATATGCAGGAGGTTCCGAAGCACTCAGTCCCTGTTCAGGCTTCAGGGAGCTTGTCTGAGGGTCAGTCAGCTCAGTCGCTCAGTCATGTCCGACTCTTTGTGACCCCATGGACTTTTTGAGGGTAGAAACAAGAAAACCGACAATAAAGCAAAACTTATCTAATAGAAATATATTGAAGTCATCGCTTCTCACGGGCCGTATGGGTCCAAAGAATAAAATTGTTTTAAAAAATAGTCCAGGCAGCTTCACAGAGGATACATCCTTGGTGTGTTCTCTGCGTTTGTCACGGTCCTCTCCTCTGCCCGTCCCCCGCATGTTGTTCTGGCCTGGCCCACTGCTCACCGCTTTCTCTGCTGGTGGTTTAGCCCAAGCATGTGGTTTTAGCTCCCACCCTTGTTGATGACCCCACGTCTCAATTGCCACCAGCTGCGCTTCTGATCTGCAGCCTCTATCGTGTCACATCCTCGTGTCCCTCAAACACCAGGAACTTCCTGTGTCCAAAGTTCAGTTGATTGTCTCTTTCCTCTCCGTCCCCCCCACCCCAAATAAAACTGGCTTCTCCTACCCTCCCCTTCATTCTAGTCTCACTTGGCGGCACTGTCATCCCCTAAATTTACAAGTCATACTGGCCTACCCTCCTCTCTCAGCCCTGAATATAATCAGCCCTGGATTTGCTTTTCTTCAGCTCTGACCTCTCCCAATTTCCCTTTGTTCTGCTTCTCTAATCCAGACTATTTCAACAACCCCCTGATTGGGTTTCCTGCCTCCAGGCTCACACTCCCCACAGAGTAATGTATCTAAAATGCAAATCTGACCCAGACACTTCTCTGCTTGGATTCTTCTCGCAGCCACAATAAATTTCAGGCTCTCATCAGGACCTCAGTCCTCCCGTGACCCTACCCTTGCCTCTCGCCTCTCCTTACCTCACACTTGAGCAGTAAACTACTTCTGCTCCCCACACACCCCTGAAGCTCCTGCTCTGCCTGTTGGCTCTTCCCTCTGCCTCTTCGTCTTTCTTTATCCGGCTAACACTCATTCATACCCCAAGTTCATTTCCATATCATTTATATCAATACTGTATGTAGAACTTTCTGTGATAACAGATATGTTCTATAATCTGCAGTGTGCATGATGTAACCAATGGCCGCAGGTGGCCATCGAGGGTTTGAAAGGTGACTAGTACCATTCATGAAGTGAGTTCCCCTTTTGTTTCATTCATCTGTAGTTGTTGTTTAGTTGCTGTCATATCCAACTCTTGCGACTCCATGGACTGTAGCCCCCCAAGCTCCTCTGTCCATGAGATTCTCCAGGCAGGAATACTGGAGTTGGTTGCCATTTCCTTCTCCAGGGGATTTTCCTAACCCAGGGATTGAACCCCTGTCTCCTGTTGGGCAGATGTATTCTCTACCTCTGAGCCACCAGGGAAGCTCCAGGGGTCAAACCTTCATCTCTTGCCTCTCCTACATGGCCAGTCAGATTTTTTTTACCACTGTGCCACCTGGGATGCCCTATTTCATTTATACATAATTTAAATGTATATAGCCACATGTGTATAGATTCTATACATTCATTTCTTGGCTGCTCATTATGTATTGAGTGTTGCTAGACCCATGCGAAGAGTTGACTCATTGGAAAAGACTCTGATGCTGGGAGGGATTGGGGACAAGAGGAGAAGGGGACGACAGAGGATAAGATGGCTGGGTGGCATCACCAACTGGATGGATGTGAGTTTGAGTGAACTCTGGGAGATGGTGATAGACAGGGAGGCCTGGCGTGCTGCAATTCGTGGGGTCGCAAAGAGTCAGACACGACTGAGCAACTGAACTGAACTGAGACCCTGGAAAGAGAAGTAACAGTGAATAAGAACCATCTTCCTTCCTGATACCTACAATCCAATGAGAAAAGGCAGGTATTAAACGAGTAATTTCAACTGTGGTGTATGCTACAAAGAGAGATTTGTAACATACTAAATGTGCTAAGGAATCTAACTCAGTTAAGGGAGGCGTATGGGTCTGTTTGGGCTGCTGTAACAAGATAACTGCAGACTGGGGGACTCAAGCAACAGAAATTAATTTCCGCCACGGTCTGGAGGTCAGGAGTCCATGATCAAGGTGTTAGGTTTAGTTTCTCCTGCGTCCTCTCTCCCTGGTTGCAGACGGCCCTTTCCTAACTGTGTCCTCTCACGGTTCTTTTCTCTGTGTGCACATTCCTGGCGTCTCCTCCTTCTCTTGTATGGACACCAGTGCAAATGGTTTAAGGCCCCGCCTTATGACCTCATTTATTTTTCATGACCTCTTTGAAAGCCTCATCTCCAAATACAGTCACAGTGCAGGAAAAGACTTCAGCACAGGAATTTGGGGAGAGGGGCACAGTTCAATCCACAAATAGAGGCTTCCCTGAAGGATGAGATTTAAGCACAGATCTGAAGTGTGAGTAGGAGTTGGCCATTGGGGAGAGATAGGGGAGTACTGTAAATGAGGAGAAAGAAGGTAGGAAAGCTGAAAGTTAAGAGAGAGTGTGATACCCTTGAGAACCTGGAAGATTAAGTGTAGCTGGAGAGAAGAGATCAAGGAGAAATCATCTGAGTCAAGAGGCCAGATCAGGGAAGACCTTGACAGCACGGTAAGGAATTCGTTTTCATCCTGAGGACAATGGGAATATTTTAGAGGGTTTACTCGGAGTGGAAACATGGTCAGATTTACATCTTAGAAAAGTCCCTCTGGCCATGGTGTAGATGTGGACGAGAGGAGAGAAGAATACAGGTGCTGAGAGCCAACTAGGAGGCTGTCACAGTGTTCTAGGGAGAAGAGAATGGGGCTGGAGTGGACACAAGTAGAGTCTGAAGAGATATTTCAGACCTTATTTGACAAGCTTTAGTGTTGATGGCTAAGAGGGCAGATAGAGAGCAAAAGCTTACAAATGAGTCTGAGAATCTTGATTGAATGACAGGTGGATGGTTGGGCCATCTGCTGAGATAAGGGCATTTGAAAGAACAGTTTTGGGAGAAAGAGGATGGGCAGGTCAAGTTCGATGAGTAAGGCATCCCAGCGAAGATGTTTAGAAGGCAGTTGGCTTTGTGAGTCTGAGCCGAGGAGAGGAGAGTAGCTGAGGAGTTTAGCTTAGGAGGCACTGGGATCTGCATGGCACATAGAGCCTTGGCAGAGAGCAGGAACTCCTGAGAAGCTCGGGCAGAGTCTTGTGGATTGCCATGATTTAGAAGATACATAGGAGAGGAAAAGCAGGAGTAAGCAAAGGAGACCAAACACAATGACTGGAGAGGTAGGCAGAAAACTGGGTGAAGTTCATGTTATGGAAGCAAAGGGAAAAAGATCATCTCATAGAGAAGGAAGTGGGCAGCATTTGTCAGATGTTTCAAACAGCTTGATCAAAACAGGCACTAAAGAATGATCACTAAATGTAACAACATGAAAATCATTTGTACCTTTGATGGGAAAAACTTTGGAGCAGGAAAAACCAAACTGTAGTGGATAGAAGAGTAAGTGGGATCTCCATTTCCAGTAATATTACTGGTGAGAGACTCTAAAATCCCTCTCACATAATACAATACATCTCGAAAGGCTGGATAAAACATGATAGACATCAAGCTTTTAATTTGTTAAGCATGTTTGTTAAAATGGAAAAAGCTTCCATTATAAGAATAGAAAAGCAAAGCATAGGATCTAAGCTTGTAGAGGGTAAAAAAGGGCTAAAGAAACTCAGTGACTCCAATGAAGATAGGAAAAGAAGGGAAGAAAATGTAAATACAAGACATGAAATATAGTAAAAATTAGTCTAAACACTAAATCAATAATAGTAAAATAAATAGACTAATCTCCAGTTAAAACAGATTGTCAGATTGTTTTTTTAATCATTTATTGTGCTGTATAAAACAGACATATTAAAATTAAGGACTCAGAAAAATTGAACCTTAAAAATGAAAAAAATATTTGTGATGTAAATACTATCCAGAGAAAAGTAGATGTTGAATATTACTATCAGACAAAATTGATTTTAAAGCATAGACTGCAATTTCAAAGGAAAAATTCACAAGGAAGATAAAATTCTCTAAATTTGCAAACTTTCAAGTCCTTCCAACTATTTGAAAAGCTGATAATTCCCATCTTATACACATTTTTACAGAGAAGAGAAAACAGAGGACATCCTCTGATCATTATATAAAACTAGACACTGAAATAAAAAATGTATATTACTAGAAGAAAATATAGGGCATTATTATTTATAAATATAGTTAGAATCTTAATTACAATGCTAGAAAACCAAATCCAGTGGTGAATTAAAACATAATTTATCATGGTCAAGTTGGTCTGCCTAAAGAAGGCAAGAATGGTTAAATACTAGAAAATGTATCAACGTACTTTTAAATTTTAACATTTTAAAAGAGAAAAGCCATAAGATCACTTTAGCTGCTACAAAAACTTGAAATAAGATGTTAGACTTCAAAGCCCACTTATGATAAAAATTCATGTCGACCGAGACTAGGAGGAAACCTGAAAGAGTACTAACTGCAGCCTCATTGCAAACCCTCATGAGCTTGCATGCTAAGCCACATCAGTCGTGTCCGACTCTTTGCAACCCTGTGGATCATAGCCCACCAGGCTCCTCTGTCCATGATATTCTTCAGGTGGGAATACTGGAGTGGATTGCCATGCCCTCCTCCAGGCATCTTCCCAGCCCAGGGATCAAACCCACGTCTCCTCCACTGGGAGGCAGGTTCTTTACCGCTAGTGCTTCCTGGAAAGCCCTGCAAACCCTCATGCAGACCTTCATACTTGTAGTGAGCTAAGCATTCTCTTAAAAGTCCAGAACAAGACTCAGATACTACCATTGCTTTTATTTAGCACTTTACTGGTTGTTGTGGAAATAAGGAAAATGGATAAAAAGTAGAGAAGTTTGAAAGGCTAAAACTCTTATTATCTTTGGACAATATGAGAGTCTACAGAGAAAAATTCAATAATATCTGTAAATAAATTATTAAAGAAGGAAATTGAGCAAGGTTTTTAGATATAAGTTTAATGTATAAAATTCAGTTGCATTCTTATATACTTGCTATACACCTACAACACTTCAACAATACCAAAACAAAGCCATCAAAATGTATGCAGTGTTTTTTAATGAAGAAAACTATAAATATAAATAAAATCATAAATATATATGTTTCTAAATATATATAAAGAAATAAATTTCTTATGGAGAAGATTATAAAATTTAATTGAATTAAACTTTTCTATATGGATGTAAACAAATGATGAATAGATAAACAAGTAAATAAATATGTAAGGTAAATCGCCATATAGACTCATGGATATTTAATACAATACTATCATGTTTGTTTTGTTGCTCAAACTGTTTCAGTTTTGACCACTGGGAGCTCTTTTGATTAAATTTTATAATTTTCTCCGTAAAGGTCTTGCATACATTTTGATGGATTTATTTTGGTATTATAAATAAAATATTCTCCCCTCTAGCAGGTGGGCGGGGGGCTTCTGTGGTGTCTCAGGTGGTAAAGAATGTACCTACAATGCAGGAGACCCAGATTTGATCCCTGGGTCGGGGGGATCCCCTAGTGAAGGGAATGGCTACCCACTGCAGTGTTCTTGCCTGGAGAGTCCCATGGACAGGAGCCTGGTGGGCTGTGGTCCATGGGGTCACAGAGTTGGACACGACTAACAGCTGCTACTCCTAGTGGCACCTGGGATAGATCAAATTCCCCAGAATGTTTCATTTACAATCCAACAAGCTGATTCCAGAGTTCACAGGAAAGAGTAAAGGGCCACGAATAATGCAGAAAATTTTGCAGAAAAACAAGAAGGTGGGATCCCCCTACTAGATGCTCAAGTTTTGTTGTAAAGCTGTAGTTATTATGCCTGGCAGTTTTGGTGCTGAAAAAGACAGGTCGTCCAGTAGAACAGAATGAAGAGCCCCAGAGCAGGTTCACACATGCGACGTGAAACAGGGATGACACAGTGTATCGGTGAGAAAGCAGGGACTCTTCAACAAATGGTGCTCCTGCCCTACACAAAGTCAGCTCCAGGGGACTTCCCTGGTGGTCCAGTGGCTAAAGACTGCATGCTCCCACTGCAGGGGGCACAGCTTTGATCCCTGGTTGGGGAACTAAGAGCCCTGCATATCTGCACAGCCAAAAAAAAAAAAGCGAGTCGGCTCCAGGTGGATTAAATACCTTAGTGAGAAAAACAAAATGTTAAAACTTTTAGAAGACACACAAGAGTGTATTTGTAAACTTAATATACACAAAGGCATAAGTCATAAGGGGAAATATTGGTACATTTAACACATAGAAAATCTCTTCAGTGGAAGGTTCCATAAAAGCAAAAACACACCATACCCAAGAGGAAAAATGTTCACAAATATGCATAACAGTCCAGAATATATAAAATGATCGTAATAAGAAAAAGACAAACAACCCAATGGAAAATAGGAGCAGGCAATTCACAGAAAAGGAAATCCAGATGGCCTACAAACCAATAAAAAGATGCCAGATCCCAGTCACATTCAAGAAAAGGCAAATGACAACATTAAGGAGATAAATGCATTATAGTGAAAGCAACATAGAAGTATAACAAGTGTGAGCAAGGATGTGGAGGCACAGGAACTCTCGGACACAGCTTGTAGGAATAAAAATTGATATAGCCATGCCTAAAGAATATGTCACATACAAGCATGGGGAAATATATACATGTATTCAATTCAGCATTTATTTGCTATAGAAAAAAAATTTTAAACACCTGGAGGTCCATCAATAAGAGAATGAATCACCCATGTAAAATAAGTAAAATGAATCAACTGGAATTATTTGTATCAAGAACATATCTCTAAAGCATACTAAGAGAAAAAAGCTAAGTTGCAAAAGAATGCATATTTTATTTAAAAAAACACATTTAATATGTTTAAATACATGCATTTACACAAACTCTGTAGTAGGTGGATAAGTTTTGGGAGTCTAATAAACAGCATAGTGATCATAGTTAACAATACTACACACTTTAAAGTTGCTGAAAGAGGATCTTACATCTTCTCACCACTCACACACAAAAACTGAAATATGAATATGTTAACTCATCTTGGTGTGGGAATCATTTCTCACTGTATACTTGTATCAGATGACCATGTGGTACACCTCACTTACACATTGTCATGGGTCAACTGTATCTCCAAAAAGCTGGAAAAAATAAAAGTCCTTCCCCATGACATTTACTGCACCATCATTGGTATTGAGTAAGGTCTTTCTTTTTGAAGACCTTACGTGAATGATTCACCTGATTTCTCCTCTAGCCAGTTTAATTCAGGAGATGAATTCTGACGATCCAGTCGTACGAGAGAAAGCGGTCCTTGAGACGGAAAAGAGACTACAGTTTCCAGAGGGGGACCAAGAGGAGGACGAGTGCAGGACCACCGTGAACAAGACCATGATCAGTCCCCCTCAAGCTCCCACGAAGGTGCCCTTTCCTTATCGTGGAGTTATCTGTGTAGGCACAGCAAGGAAGTCTGCATGAAACAGAGGAAGGAGTGGTTTAATCTCAACTGCCTGGTGAGGCTGAAACAGACTTGTTCTTTAGAATCACTACATTTTTCACAAGAAAGTATAAACTCTGATATATTTTTCTTGGTCTTTCTGAGTCATCCTTAAACAATCCTTTTGGTTAGTTTTAATGAAAATTTGACCTCTCCACCTACTGAGATTAGGACCATTTTTAAGCTGTTAATGTAACGGTTCACTAACTCATAGTTCCAATTCATACAGCCCCAGCTGGAGTCTCTGGTTTCTGCAGACTAGCCCCATAACAACTATGCCCATAATCAGATCTCTTGATCTAAAGCAAGCCCCCTGAATTTGGAGCCTTCTAGTATTATGGTTAAAGGAAAGGACACTACTCCCCGCTTGACATTTATCTGCCTTCTTGGTTTGTATATGTATAAATAAGAGAGTAGCTTTTGAAATTTGTTTCTTTGTTTTTATGATAACCTCTGCCGAGCAGGATGCAGATGAAATAAACACAGGTAAGGACAGCATCTCTGTTCCCAATGTGTATTATTCATTTAAAATCAGTGTTTATTGATTGTGGCTTCTAGACCCTTAAATTGTAGCCTCTGGGCTTAAAAACAACCATAAACAAAAACCTACTGATCACCCAGTTCTGTTACTAGAGGTCAGAGAGGATGGTGCTCAGAGGGTTTTTCCTGTGTTCTCCTGGCCAATCTTTTGTACACTGAATTCAGTTATTCTGCTTCATCCAGTTTACTCTTAGCTACTCAGAAGGATCCAGAGAGCTTCTCAGTTGCTCCCTCAGCAGCTCATTATGCTAAGTGGAACCAAAAAAAGTCCGTCTTCAAAGAAAAACTCTTTTAAAAGGCATAATTCAAATTTGAAGCACAGACATAGTCATCATGTATAATAATACATCACACAGATTCCCATTTAATGTCAAGTTAAGAAAATGTCATTTCAGTTGTCTCTGAAATCTGTGTGTGTGCGCACGCGCGTGTGCGTTTGTAGGAATAAAAATTGATATAGCCATGCCTAAAGAATATGTCACATACAAGCATGGGGAAATATATACATGTATTCAATTCAGCATTTATTTGCTATAGAAAAAAAATTTTAAACACCTGGAGGTCCATCAATAAGAGAATGAATCACCCATGTAAAATAAGTAAAATGAATCAACTGGAATTATTTGTATCAAGAACATATCTCTAAAGCATACTAAGAGAAAAAAGCTAAGTTGCAAAAGAATGCATATTTTATTTAAAAAAACACATTTAATATGTTTAAATACATGCATTTACACAAACTCTGTAGTAGGTGGATAAGTTTTGGGAGTCTAATAAACAGCATAGTGATCATAGTTAACAATACTACACACTTTAAAGTTGCTGAAAGAGGATCTTACATGTTCTCACCACTCACACACAAAAACTGAAATATGAATATGTTAACTCATCTTGGTGTGGGAATCATTTCTCACTGTATACTTGTATCAGATGACCATGTGGTACACCTCACTTACACATTGTCATGGGTCAACTGTATCTCCAAAAACTGGAAAAAATAAAAGTCCTTCCCCATGACATTTACTGCACCATCATTGGTATTGAGTAAGGTCTTTCTTTTTGAAGACCTTACGTGAATGATTCACCTGATTTCTCCTCTAGCCAGTTTAATTCAGGAGATGAATTCTGACGATCCAGTCGTACGAGAGAAAGCGGTCCTTGAGACGGAAAAGAGACTACAGTTTCCAGAGGGGGACCAAGAGGAGGACGAGTGCAGGACCACCGTGAACAAGACCATGATCAGTCCCCCTCAAGCTCCCACGAAGGTGCCCTTTCCTTATCGTGGAGTTATCTGTGTAGGCACAGCAAGGAAGTCTGCATGAAACAGAGGAAGGAGTGGTTTAATCTCAACTGCCTGGTGAGGCTGAAACAGACTTGTTCTTTAGAATCACTACATTTTTCACAAGAAAGTATAAACTCTGATATATTTTTCTTGGTCTTTCTGAGTCATCCTTAAACAATCCTTTTGGTTAGTTTTAATGAAAATTTGACCTCTCCACCTACTGAGATTAGGACCATTTTTAAGCTGTTAATGTAACGGTTCACTAACTCATAGTTCCAATTCATACAGCCCCAGCTGGAGTCTCTGGTTTCTGCAGACTAGCCCCATAACAACTATGCCCATAATCAGATCTCTTGATCTAAAGCAAGCCCCCTGAATTTGGAGCCTTCTAGTATTATGGTTAAAGGAAAGGACACTACTCCCCGCTTGACATTTATCTGCCTTCTTGGTTTGTATATGTATAAATAAGAGAGTAGCTTTTGAAATTTGTTTCTTTGTTTTTATGATAACCTCTGCCGAGCAGGATGCAGATGAAATAAACACAGGTAAGGACAGCATCTCTGTTCCCAATGTGTATTATTCATTTAAAATCAGTGTTTATTGATTGTGGCTTCTAGACCCTTAAATTGTAGCCTCTGGGCTTAAAAACAACCATAAACAAAAACCTACTGATCACCCAGTTCTGTTACTAGAGGTCAGAGAGGATGGTGCTCAGAGGGTTTTTCCTGGTTCTCCTGGCCAATCTTTTGTACACTGAATTCAGTTATTCTGCTTCATCCAGTTTACTCTTAGCTACTCAGAAGGATCCAGAGAGCTTCTCAGTTGCTCCCTCAGCAGCTCATTATGCTAAGTGGAACCAAAAAAAGTCCGTCTTCAAAGAAAAACTCTTTTAAAAGGCATAATTCAAATTTGAAGCACAGACATAGTCATCATGTATAATAATACATCACACAGATTCCCATTTAATGTCAAGTTAAGAAAATGTCATTTCAGTTGTCTCTGAAATCTGTGTGTGTGCGCACGCGCGTGTGCGTGTGTGTGTGCACGTGCCTACATGTGTATGCATGAAACGTGTGGCTCTAAAACTCTACAGTGGCTTTTTTCTGAATTTGAGCTAAAGAACTGATTATAGTATTTGGATTTTTCTTTTTTAATATTTGAAATCACTCTGTTGTCAGAAGCCTTCTTGGCATCTCTGGAGAAGGATGCTAAAGAACGTGCCAAAAGAAGAAGGGAAAACAAAGTCTTAGCAGATGGTAATTGTCAGTCTTTTCGCTTTTTAATGGCAGGGATGATTTGTGCTGGAAAAAGGAGGGGAGTTTCTGCTGCTCTTTGGGGACATCAAGATTCCCAGTGGGTGGGTTCAGGCTGCGCCTGAGGCAGTGGGACCTGGCCAGGCAGAAAGCTGTTTCCTGTTTCTACTGCAACAGGCAGAGAGGCAGACACAGCCCTGTGATAGCCTCCACAGTCAGACCTGTTTCTAAAGCGTGTCGCTGAATGTAGCAGCACTAAAGGATGCTTAGGAGGTAGGGAGGGGTGGGAGTGAGGTACCAGTCTCTAGCCTGAGGCACAGATGCAGATGTGGAAAAGAAAACTGAAACAAGCAAACCGAGCTGGGAGAAAGTGGAAGTCGCTCAGTCGTGTCCGACTCTGCGACTCCATGGACTATGTCGTCCTTGGAATTCTCCAGGCCAGAATACTGAAGTGGGTGGCCTTTCCCTTCTCCAGGGGATCTTCCCAACCCAGGGATCGAACCCAAGTCTCCTGCATTGCAGGTAGATTCTTTACCAACTGAGCTATGAGGGAAGCTCCAAGCTGGAGGAAAGGAGAGAGGAAATAAAGGAAAAGAAAGAGCTGGGGTTGTGTGTGTGTGGTCGTGGGACTGAGGGGGATGCATATGACAGAAGAATACTTTCAGCATTTATACCACTCAGTGCTATGTGCGCTGCAGATCCGAATGATTCCATATTTGCTAGAAAAGCAGTCGTTTGAATCTCTTTATTAGACACTGAATGTATAGATTTGCTCTTTGTGGCAAGCTTGGGATATTCCAAGCCTTGAGGCAGAAACATTTACTTTTTCTGAGAAGCTTCGTAGAAGACCTGGGGTGGATTTATGTAAAAAAAAATCGACCCAGAATGATCTGCAGAGAGAAGGAAATGACAGGCCCCCTTTGGATGGATGGACATTCTAACCTTCAAAGTAGAGTTGGAAAATCAGGGCAGTGAAGCTTGAAAGAATTTTCCAGGGTATGGGGAGAGCTCACCTGTATGACTTCTGTTCTCACAGCCCTAAAGGAAAAGGGGAATGAAGCATTTGTCAGAGGTGATTATGAAACGGCCATCCTGTGCTACAGTGACGGTCTGGAGAAGCTGAAGGACATGAAAGTGCTGTACACCAACCGAGCTCAGGTGAGTGAGGCAAGGTTGTGTCCACGGGATTTCCCCAGGGAACAGCAGCCATTAACCTGTGAAAGCAGAGAAAGGTGAGCCCTGGTGGTGCCAGTGGTGTGGTGGTGAATGCATGGCAGCCAGCTCTGGCTGGGGTGGGGGCGGAGGCTGATTGCATGGCGCATTTGCCAATTTCCATGCTGTAAACTCTCTCACTATGGTCCAGTCTCAAGCTACCAACTTGGACTCATTAAAGGAGAACTTGAGAACAGCTACACATAATCAGCTCTCGCCATAGTAAAAGTCACCCATCTCATCACTGGTGGTCCCCGGGCACTTTACCCTGTGTACAGTTGAGAAAGCCAGTGGAATGAGACAGCCTGCGAGACCTTGGAATTCTGCCACCACTGACTTAGTTCATCCTCTTTTTTGATGCCAGTTTAAGGCTCCTAAGTGTTACTCTCTTGTTAGGAGAAGGCAATGGCACCCCACTCCAGTACTCTTGCCTGGAAAATCCCATGGATGGAGGAGCCTGGTGGGCTGCAGTCCATGGGGTCGCTGAGTCGGACACAACTGAGCGACTTCACTTTCACTTTTCACTTTCATGCCCTGGAGAAGGAAATGGCAACCCACTCCAGTGTTCTTGCCTGGAGAATCCCAGGGACAGGGGAGCTTGGTGGGCTGCCATCTATGGGGTCGCACAGAGTCGGACACGACTGAAGTGACTTGACAGCAGCAAGGGTTACTGTCTTGTTAATTTCTTACTCATTGTATGAATCCCTCCTTGATTAAGATTCTGTGATTGGGTATGAGCCAATGTCTCAGAAATTTTGAGTTTGTAAAACCCCTGATACTTCCATTTAATCTCACAGATGAGCTCAGATTTCTGAAACACCAGATAAAAATCATTAGCTTGATGTTTATCATCTACTCCTTAATGAAGGGATGAGATGAATAATTTTCAGTTGAAACAGAAATGTCACCTGTGACCTTATCTTTGAAAAGTGCTTGAGTTTGTGTATGGGAGAGCTGTCTCCTGCCCAGGCCTGAAAAATTGGCAGATTCGTGATGATTATCTGATGATTAGAGTATGTCAGCAGGACCTGGGTGAGATGAACTTGATGCCATATCACTGACAAGCAGAAGGATCCTCGTCAGCTGCATTTTGTAACTCAGGGTTAAGACTATCCTGCTGTGGCATGTTGAGGAAGAGTGCAAGAAACGGGACGTCAGCCATCGAGAAGTCTGGACAGTGACAACGATTAATGATAAATAAAATCCAACACAACGTAAACTCATTAGTTCACCAGTTTGGATAAATCAGTCTTGAGCTGAGGTGTCATTTACCTACCCCCATTTGTGGAGAAAAAATTGTTATAAGGAAGAGAATCGGTAAATAAAATGGCCAGAGGTTGATTTTTGCCATGTCCATTTTATCGCCCTCACAAGATTATACACTTTTTTGAGGGTAAAAACTGCCATATACTTTTCCCCCTAATGCTGTGCTTATAACCGATGTTCAATAAATCCTTATTAAGTTATATAACGCTTGGTGGAGGCACAGCAAGTCTGTTTGAGGGAGTGAGGTTTCTGTTGAAACATCAAGAGAAACAGCTAAATGCAAGCAATTAATATGATAATTATAGTTCTTTTTTATTTATCACAAATTTGGTCTCCAAACCATTTACCTACTGATGCTTATTCAGTCTTGTTACTCTGAAGTTACTTGAAAGCTGTAAAGTTGAATTGCCTTTAGAATGTTATATAATGCAGCTGCTAAGTCACTTCAGTCGTGTCCGACTCTGTGCGACCCCATAGACGGCAGCCTACCAGGCTCCCCCGTCCCTGGGGTTCTCCAGGCAAGAACACTGGAGTGGGTTGCCATTGCCTTCTCTAATGCATGAAAGTGAAGAGTGAAAGGGAAGTCGCTCAGTCGTGTCGGACTCTCAGCGACCCCATGGACTGCAGCCCACCAGGCCCCTTCATCCATGGGATTTTCCAGGCAAGAGTACTGGAGTGGGGTGCCATTGCCTTCTCCGATATAATGCAGACTTACATCTAATTCAGATGGTCTATACCCTGATTAATCTAAATTAGTTACATTTTTACTGTACTCAAGTTCAAGCGGTACTTTGATTAGTTCTGGAGAACCACATTCAGAATGTGGACAAAAATAGGTAACTACAATGAAAAGCTTTGGGGAGGCAATTCCTTCCTTTTTTCTCAAAGAGAAAGCTTATTCAGAGACGAATAAATGCAAAATGTGCTGCCTGGTGTTAGCAACCATTTGAACCACTGACTATTTTTAAAATGCCTCCCTGTATGCATGCGGTGTTAGAAAACACTTAATAAGGACCCTGTGAATTGAGTGTCGCTGCTTGCTAGAGAGAAAACCTACCCTTTCATCGCTTTGTTTTTCTCCCGGAGCTCATGTTATGATCAATAGATTGCTGGTGTAATTTAGATAAATCAGGAGTTTAATTGCCATTTGGAAAAGTCGTTCTTTTCAAAATGTGGAAAAACAAAAGCAAACAGGAAATTTAGAGGGTGTTGAGTCCAACCTTTGAAAATGAAAAAGAAGGAAAAGTGAAAGGCTGTGTAGAGAAGTTGTTGAAGCCCATACAGAGTCTGCATCCTGAATAACAACGCCGTGAAGTCATGACTAAAGTTGCTAGAAGGATGCTAGTTTCTTCCTCATATCCTCTGACTTCCAAATGAAACCCCAAAGCCAGAGGAAAGGACGGTGCTTTATATAGAACAGAGAGCTCAAAGAGTCATCAGCTCCAACTAGTACCGAATCCCTGTTAATGAAAGCACTGCCCCGCAGCTTCCTTTCTTTCTGTTGGTACAAAGAGCTGCCCAGCAGAAATTCCATTAACCTGCTGTTGCCTGCTCCCCCGCCTCACTTTGGTTGACTGCTTAGATTTCTCGTGAGTTATAACACTAACTCATACTTGGCTTGTCCATGTAGACATACCATCCAATTTATTGTTCAGAATGTCATGGTGCCCTGGTACAGTTTTGGTCATGGGCAAACAGCCATGGAGTATTGGATCTGTTGTTGGTGACTAATGGGACCCTGGGGCCTGGTTTTCCTTTCTTCCAATAGGGTGATCACTGCTGCTTCTTAGGGAACTTTCTGAAAGAAGAGCACTTAAAGTCTACTTTGTGCAACTTGACAAGAGTTTGTTAAGCATCTTTCATAGCCAGTAATTAATACAGAGGGTTTAACAGCCTTGGTGTAGACTTTCATTTGCTTATATGCCACAGTTCTTGGAAACCGTAAATGATCTAAATTCTTAAGTTAGTTCAGTTTGAGTGAATCACAGAATTCTGAGTTAATGCCTGATTTTCAAGATTTTCCCCAATTGTAGGGGATCCCAGAAGAGAGCCGCAAGGCATTTGAAACCAAGGGCTCCTGGGGATGGTCTGAGTCTTGTATGTCAGCTCATTTCCTATATGAGCTCATTTCCTGTATAAAAACTTTATCTTGATCATATTTTGGTAACTGCTTTATTGAGGTACAGTTGCTATAACCAATAATTCCCCTATTGAAAATGTACAACTCAGTGGTTTCTATTCACAGGGTTGTGCAACCCTCACCACAACTGATTTTAAGAAACATTTTCATCATCCCCCAAAGAACCCCATACCCTTTAAGCTCCTCAATCCTTTTGTCCTCCCCCATACCAGCCCGAGGTCACCACTAATCTACGTTCTGTCTCTATACACCTCTATCCACCTGATTGGTCTGGGCTTTTCACGAAATGACATCGTACAGTATTTATCCTTATGTGTCTGGCTGCTTCCGTTCAACAGTGTTTTCAAGGCGCATCCATGTTGTAGTATGCATCAGTACTCCATTCCTCTATTTACTCCAAGTAATATTTTATTGTGTGAATCTACTACATTTTATTTACCCATTCATAAGTTGACAGACGTTTGAGTTATTTCTGCTTTCTGGCTATTATAAATAATGCTGCTCTGAACATTGGCATGCAACCTTTTGCATGAACATATACGTATAGTCCCCTTGGCTCTATACCCAGGAGTGAAACTGTTGTATCATATGGCACCTCTGTGTTTTACCTTTTGAGGAAATGTTAGACTGTCTTCCAGAATCACCGCAGTTCCCACCAGCAGTGTATGAGTGCTCTGATTTGCTACATCCTCACCAACACTTGTCATTATCTGTCTTTTGATCCCCACTCCCGTTTGGTTTCCTTCTGGGACATTCACAGCAGGGTAGGCTCCAGGAGCTGGCTGTTCCTTTGGATGGGCTGTTTGGTGTGCTGGGGCTTTTCTACTTGCCCTCCAGATCCTTCTGTGCCCTGGGGGACTGAACTCTGTGGACTGGCCTCTTGGCTCCCCAGCTTTCTAACTTCCATTTGGCCAGTGAGATCAGAAGGGAGGAGGACAGTGAACTGGGGCTTTCTCCTCCAGCTTCCGCTCTACTAAAGGCCTCAGCTCCTCTTAAGCAGCCTGCTTCACAAAGCAGCCCTCTTCAGTTTTGTCCATCACCCCTCCTTCTGCCCCTTCAGGTCCGGCAGTGGTGCTGGCTGGCCACTGCTAGTCCCCGTCTGCCCCGCACTCACCCTGTAAATAGCCCCTTTATTAAACTCCCCGGTGACCCAGGATGAGTGCCATCTGTTTCCTGCTGGGGCCCTGACTGGTGCAGGCAGGGACCAGTTACTAATACTTCTCACCACTCGCTCCTGCCCGACTGCTCTTTCTGTGCTGACTGAAGACTGCTGGTGCAAAACTGTGTGTGAATAGCAGCTATTTGTGTCTTACAGGCTTATATCAAACTTGGGGACTACCGGAAGGCACTGGTGGATTGTGACTGGGCTCTGAAGGTAAGAAGATTGTTTCCTCTGCCACCTGATAGAGGTGGGATTGCTCAAGGCCGGATGTCTCAGTCCTGAAGTGAATAGAGGGGAGCTGTGGTTGTATCATAGTGGAAAGCGATGTAGACGCTGCAGTCAGAGCCTCGGTTTCCTCATCTGTAAAATGGGAGAGAATAGAATTGTTGTGAGGGTTATGGTAACACCTGTGGTGCCTCACCCAGAGGAAGTACTCTAGAGAAACTGTTGTTAACATTGGCTTTCCAGGGTTTTATCACAATGGCTCACCCTTTACTGTTGTGTTAGCAGACGCTTTGCTCCTTGTGATAGTGGAGATGTGTCTTGTGCTTTCTAGAGCCAACCTGGGGGGCTTGTTTCTGCCACGTGGTCATTCTTCCTTATCAGCTCATCCTTTTCCCCTCCAGCTCTGATCATTCAGAAATGTATCCTAGCACGCCTCTTTGTAGAAAAATGATCAGAAGCAAGATTTTGTTTTTCCGCCTGGATGCTAGTCAGGCCTCAGGCAGATAGCATAATACTGTGCATGATATTTCTGCCAAAATAGATAATCAAAGGTAGAGAGAAGGAAGGACTGTTGGTGGAAATCTTAAAAGGGTTTTTAAAAGAGAAATGTCATGATCACTTCTTTGGAGCATTATTTCAGATGACTAAATATTTAAATAACCCTTAATCCACATTCCCCCAAGTTACTCTGTCACAGGGGGCTTTAACTAAATAATCAAAACCAGTGCCTCTCAACCTTCCTTGCCAACGTGCTAACAGAAGGAACATGAGCCCCTGGAGGGTCTAAAAGCAGAGAGCATGCATTTCTTCTCAGATGCAAATTATTTCTAGGAGCCCCTGGTGGCTCAGATGGTAAAAAGTCTATCTGCAGTGCGGGAGACCTGGATTCGATTCCTGTGTTGGGAAGATCCCCTGGAGAAGAAAATGGCAACCCACTCCAGTACTCTTGCCTGGAGACTCCCATGGACTGAGGAGCCTAACAGGCTACAGTCCATAGGGTCGCAATGAGTTGGACAAAACTGAGCGACCTCACTGTATCTTGGAAATCCTTGCAAACTTTGCACTGCACACCATTAAATGTATCTATTTGTTTTAATATAACCATATTATTTTAAATAACTTATAATCAATTAAAGTTGAAGTGCCAGGAAAATATGTGAGGTTTATCCTGGTCTTGGTTTCCCCGGTCCAGCCTAACCCAGCCTAGTGAGTGGGCGTGGCCCATCCAAGAGCTCCTCGCCACAGCAGCACGTTGGCCCCGCCTACTTCCTTACTTTCTATTGAGAAGGTAAGCAAGTATTTGAAACTCAACTTTACTAATAGTTTCTAAAACACGAGGGTCTCTCCAAAACAGACATCTGGAGTGCTTGGTTTCTTTACCCCCTAGAAGATGTGGTGCAGGGAGCACCTTGTCCCACGACTTCGTGACAGTCTAAGTGATGAGAACTGCCCAAAGCTGGTGCCTTCATGGCCCCAGCGGAGATCTGCTAGCCTGTTACGTCGCTTTATGTGATCATGATTTTTTTTTTCCCTGCTATCATCTGTAAGAGAAGAGAAAGGCAAGGACATTTTCCTCTGGTGTTTTAGCAGTAAGAGCAAAAGCTGTGTTTCTGCTTGCTGGCTGTGAGCTGTCTCATTGGAGCCTCATAGCCTTCTGTTCTGGTCAACACCAGAGTTATCCTTATCTTTCTAACAAGGAAGTTGAACTTCAGAGATTAAGTAAACTGCACGGGATCACATAGCCCATGTTGGCCTCGCCATAGGCTGGTGCCCTGAGCCGTTGACTGTAAACACCTCTCCACGGAAACTGGAAACCCTGTCATCCCTGGGTGTGGCTCTCATGTGGCAGGAACAAGATCTCATGGGGCTTCTCATGAGTATCTTTTCTGATCTGAAAAGGCCCAAAGAGTTAATCACAGCTCACGGTGATTCAGCACGACACACTGGCCTGTTCCCAAATGTTAATTGAAGCTCCATGTGATGAACGGTGAGACCGAAGCAGAGCTGGCCCGGCACAGCTGATGCCCAGCAGCCAACCTTGATGGGAGCCCAGCGAGGCTCCCTGTTGCAGAGGATTGGGTGAACACTTGGAGGGCTGGGGAATAAAATGGATGAGGAGATCTAAAAACTAACGATGGTTGGCTCTACATGGAAGCTGTGAATCAAAAGAAAAAGTTTCACATTTTAAAATATCAGTAGTGAATGTCAGTGCACTCCATTATTAACAGTATTAGCACTTTCACGCCAATTTAGTATTTTTGACACCTGTGAATTGGCAGCGACAAGCCCAGGTGATGATATTTGAAGGCCCATGTTCCTTGTCAGGGAAGATAAGGCAGTGAAGGGGGTTTCAATTAGGATCAGAATCATTTCTTTCTTGGCAGAACTCTTCCTTCACAATAAAAGACATCTTCCTCTGAAGGCAGAATTCCTTTTAAGGGGATCTGGGGTTTGCCTGAGAGAGTCCTGGTGAGAGCTGATACCTCATCAAAGGAGAAAGGGCCTATTAGTGAGAAAGCACATGAGCGGACCCAGCGGCAGTGTCTGCAGGGCGTGGCCACAGTACACCCGGTAGGGAGGGCACAGTGGGACTCCCTTTCCCCTACTGGAACCCTGATGCCTGCCAGTGAAGGCGCTGCCCGCCGTGAGCATAAGGCTTCTGTGAGCTTCCTTTCCCTTCAGACGGTCCTCTTCCTGCTTCCTCTTCCTGTTCCATCCTGTGTGAGTTCTGCAAGGGATCACTCCGCAGCTCCCTTTGTTTCTTCTTCCTGCAGTTTCTCCTTCAAAGCTCTTGTCTCCTCTCGTGGGTTCAATGCTCATCCCTGCCAGTGGCTGTCATGCCTGCATTTCAGCTGCCCCCATCCCTGCATTTTGGCTGCCCCCACCCCCAAAGGTTTCCATGTGATTGTCTTGGCATCCTCTGAAATGCAGTATGTCTTTGTTAGACTACAGTAAGTCCCCTACATAGGAACAAGTTCCGTTCCAGGACTGCGTTCATAAATCCAATATGTTCACAAGTATCCAATATGTTCACAAGCCATGGTACCCAACTAACACAATTGGCTGTATAGTACTGCACTATAATAGGTTTCACACAAAGAATGTGTAAAAAGCAAACAAACAGAAAATAAAACATTTTTAATCTTAGAGTACAGTACCTTGAAAAGTAAAGTAGTATGGTACAACAGCTGGCATATGGGGCTGGCAAGGAGTGAACAGGCAAGTGTTCCTGACTGGAGGAGGGAGAGGTGGGAGATGGTAGAGATGAAAGATCATCAGAAACAGGAGACGGAGGGCAAGCTGCAGTTTCACTCACGCCTGACGTGGGCGGCACGGGACTGGTTCCTTGCTGGAACCAGATGCACATTTGCACCTTTGAAAGTTGGCAACTTGAAGGTTCGTATGTATGGGACTTACTGTATATATCCTCAGAGTGGATTTCCTCTGAATTGCTGTAGCACTTCTCTGGAGGAGATTTGGGGTGATTCCTAAGCCTTTGGGTCCTGGAGTCCGATGGTTAGATCTTAATCCCAGTTCTTCCACTTAGGGTCTGTGTGACCTTTAAGCTCTCTGACCCCTGGTTTCCTCATCTGTGAAATGGGAGTAATAACTATCTACTTCATAGAGTTGCTACAGGGTTTACATAAGATTATTCTTATGAACCATATGGTCAGGACTGAAAATAATGATTAATATTATTACCGTCATTCACTTAGCAAGGAATCAGGAAATTATATTCATGAAAATGCATCTATAAAGGGCTCTTCACATGTAATGATTATTGTTACCCCTTCTATTATTCTTTAGCTTTTCTTAAGTTTTCCTTTTCGCCCTGAAATGGATTGCTTTTCTTGTAAATGCAGCCACAGCAGCTAACACTCTGTTACCTGGTATTGCATTGTTTTACACACATTCTCTCCTCACAGCAGCCCAGAAGAATCACTATTATGATCTCCACTTTGCAGATGAGGACAATGAACCTCAGAAAAGCTGGGGGCCCTGGCCAGTGTGCCGCTTCTTGTGAGGGGCAGACAGGACTTCACCCAGGACTTTCTAGACTCCTGAGCTTGGGCTCGCTCTGAACATATACATGCCTGACACCATCTGACCCCACACAAGGCCTGGCACATGAAAGGGGTTCAGTGAATTAACTGGATGCTTTAAGTTTGTGTCTTTGTGCTGTATCATTCCCTCTGTAGTTATAGTAATTCAGAGCAGACCAGTGCAGGGCCCCTTGCGCAAGCAGTATTGTTTCAGCCATAAAGTTCCTATGCTTTGAAGGGGGTTCGCTTTCTGGTCATAACTGATACAGATGCAAGTTCCCGGTATATATGTTGGGGTTTATTTCAAGGGAGGAACTGCCAGGCTTCCTAAGATGTAATAGTAACCTCAGCTGTTTACCCAGAGTAAATTTTCCTACCTTCTAATAAACCAGTGATTCTCAAACTTGGTCGCACATTTATATCACCTGGAGAGTTTAAAAAATTATCGATGCCTTGGTCCTACCCATGAGTATAATTTAATTGCTGTGAATTTCAGCTGGGCTGTCAGGAGTTTTTCACAAGCACCCCCAGGTGATTCTAATGTTAAACCAGGGTCAAGAGCTCTTCTGGTTTCTGGTTTTTTTCCTGGTTGAGTTTCATTAAATGGAAATGAAAACTGGTGAGTATCATGAATTAATTTGATAGAGGGCTTACTTGTGCATCCAGGCTCCTTGCAAGCATCAATTATTTTGGTCACAGATGCACAGAAAAAGTCTTAATTGTCAACTCTGGTGGCTGTCCTGAGAATCAAAGCACTGCCGTAACCCTATTAGCTGGGCAGTTGGTGCTAATAATTTCAAATCTTCCAAAACATCTGATCAGTGATTCTCTTTTATGCAGTGTGATGAAAAATGCACAAAAGCGTATTTCCACATGGGAAAAGCCCACCTAGCCCTAAAGAACTACAGTGTGGTAAGTGCAAGAGGAAGCTTAAGTGGTATGTTTGGTCTCGGAGCAGTGCTCCAGAGTGTCTCAGAGGAGAACCACATTCTTCCAAGTTGATGAGACGTTAATCCACGTTTTAGTATCTTCCACAGTAGATCTTAGAGTTGGGAAGGATATTGACTGTCATCTGGTACAGCCCCACCTGCCATAGGAAACCTCTTCTGCAATGTCTTCTCCCAGCCCCGGGAGGAGCATCTCTGGAGAGAAAAGACATAAGGAAAAAGATGAAAAACCAAAATTCACTTGTGATCTCATCACCAGAAAGCAGCCATGCAGATATATGTACACACTGAGATATATTTTGTAATAGCAGCTTTCAGTTCAGTTCAGTCACTCAGTCGTGTCCAACTCTTTGTAACCCCATGAATTGCAGCATGCCAGGCCTCCCTGTCCAGCACCGTCTCCCAGAGTTCACTCAAACTCCTGTGCATTGAGTCGGTAATGCCATCCAGCCATCTCATCCTCTGTTGTCCCCTTCTCCTCCCGCCCCCAATCCCTCCCAGCATCAGAGTCTTTTCCAATGAGTCAACTCTTTGCATGAGGTGGCCAAAGTACTGGAGTTTCAGCTTTAGCATCATTCCTTCCAAAGAAATCCCAGGGCTGATCTCCTTTAAAATGGACTGGTTGGATCTCCTTGCAGTCCAAGGGACTCTCAAGAGTCTTCTCCAATACCACAGTTCAAAAGCATCAATTCTTCTGTGCTCAGCTTTCTTCACAGTCCAACTCTCACATTCCATACATGACCACTGGAAAAATGATAGCCTTGACTAGACGGACCTTTGTTGGCAAAGTAATGTCTCTGCTTTTCAATATGCTATCTAGGTTGGTCATAGCTTTGCTTCCAAGGAGTAAGCGTCTTTTAATTTCATGGTGGCAATCACCATCTGCAGTAATTTTGGAGCCCCCAAAAATAAAGTCTGACACTATTTCCACTGTTTCCCCATCTATTTCCCATGAAGTGATGAGACCGGATGCTATGATTTTCATTTTCTGAATGTTGAGCTTTAAGCCAACTTTTTCACTCTCCTCTTTCACTTTCATCAAGAGGCTTCCCAGAAGGGTGATGTCATCTGCATATCTGAAGTTATTGATATTTCTCCCAGCAATCTTGATTCCAGCTTGTGCTTCTTCCAGCCCAGAGTTTCTCATGATGTACTCTGCATAGAAGTTAAATAAGCAGGGTGACAATATACAGGCTTGATGTACTCCTTTTCCTATTGGAACCAGTCTGTTGTTCCATGTCCAGTTCTAACTGTTGCTTCCTGACCTGCATATAGGTTTCTTGAGATAGTAGCTTTATTGAGATATAATGAAGGTGTCGAACGATTCTTCTATGGAAGATATAAAGCTCAGTGGTTTTTAGTGTTTTGTCAGAACTGCACAATCAACTTTAGAACATTTTTGTCACCCACTAGCAGTCACTTCCCTTCCCTCCACCCCCGCCCCCAGTTCACCACTAGGCAACTAATAATCTACTGCTGTCTTTATCCATTTGCCTGTTCTACACTATTCATATAAATAGAACTGTACAATTTGTGGTCTTTCATGACTGGCTTCTTTCACTTAGCATAATATTTACAAGTTTCATCCATGCTATAATATATTAATATATATGGTACTTCATTTCTTTTATTGCCAAACAGTATTCCATTGTATGGATATATCATATTTTGTTTATCCATTTGTCAGTTGAACATGTGACTTATTTCCACTTTTGGCTCTTATGAACACCCATGTACTAGTTTTTGTATAGACACATGTTTACAGTCTATTTGGCTATGCACTCAGAAGTAAAACTGATGAGTCACATGATAACTCTGTTTAACCTTTGGAAGAATTGCCCATGTGATTTACAGAGTGGCTGCATCATTTGGCATTCTTGCCAGCAGTATATGTTTCTGATTTCTCCACGTCTCAGACAATACTTGCTATTTATTTGTCTTTTTTTATTATATCCATCCTGATAAGTATACCACCTTATAGTGGTATTTCACAGTTTTGATTTGCATTTCTCTGTTGGCTAATAATGTTGAGCATCTTTTCATGTGCTGATTGGCCATTTATAATCTTTGGAGAAACTGTCTCCAATCAATAGGTTGTCTTTTCATATTGAATATAAACATAATCTGGTATAAATTTATATTTATATAACTTCAATATAAGGTGATATAAATATTATAATAATATAATATTCCACATAAATTCTGGATACAAGTCACTCATCAGATAAATGATTTAAAAATATTTTCTTCTATTCTCTGTGTTATCTTTTCACTTCATAGCACAAAATGTTTTAATTTTGATGCAAGTCTACATTACCTAATTTTTTCCTTTGATTGCTTATGATTTTGATATCAAATCTAAGAAACCATTGCTTAATCCAAGATCTAAGAATTTTATGGCTTTAACAATTGTATTTAGATCTCTGATCCACTTCAAGTTAATTTTTGTATATAGTGTGAGGAAGTGATCCAACTTCATTCTTTCACATGAGAAATCTGTATGCAGGTCAATAAGCAATAGTTAGAACTGGACATGGGACAACAGACTGGTTCCAAATTGGGAAAGGAGTATGTCAAGGCTGTATATTGTCACCCTGCTTATGTAACTTATATGCAGAGTACATCATGCAAAATGCCAGGCTGGATGAAGCACAAGCTGGAATCAAGATTGCCGGGAGAAATATCAATAACCTCAGATACGCAGATGACATGACCCTTATGACAGTAAGTGAAGAGGAACTCAAGAGCCTCTTGATAAAAGAGGAGAGTGAAAAAGCTGGCTAAAACTCAACATTCAAGAAACTAAGATCATGGCATCCAGTCCCATCAGTTCATGGCAAATAGATGGGGAAACAATGGAAACAGTGACAGGCTTTATTTTCTTGGACTCTAAAATCTGCAGATGGTGACTGTAGCCATGAAATTAAAAGATGCTTGCTCCTTGGAAGAAAAGCTGTGACCAACCTAGATAGCATATTAAAAAGCAGAGACATTACTTGGCCAACAAAGGTCCATCTAGTCAAAACTATGATTTTTCCTGTAGTCGTGCATGGATGTGAGAGTTGGACTGTAAAGAAAGCTGAGTGCCAAAGAACTGATGCTTTTGAACTGTGGTGTTAGAGAAGACTCCTGAGAGTCCCTTGGACTGCAAGAAGATCAAACCAGTCCATCCTAAAGGAAATCAGTCCTGAATATTTATTGGAAGGACTGATGCTGAAGCTGAAGCTCTAAAACTTTGGCCACCTGTTGCAAAGAACTGACTCCTTAGAAAAGACCCTGATGCTGGGAAAGATTGAAGGCAGGAGGCGAAGGGGATGACAGAGGATGAGATGGCTGGATGGCATCCCCGACTCAATGGACATGAGTTTGAGTAAACTCTGGGAGTTGGTGATGGACAGTGAGGCCTGGTGTGCTGCAGTTCGTGGGGTCGCAAAGAGTCAGACACAACTGAGTGACTGAACTGAACTGAAATTCCTTATTTGTCTCTCTTCCCCCTTTCCCCTTTGGTAACTATAAGTTTTTTTTCCTGTGTCTGTAGGTCTATTTCTATATAAGTTCATTGTGTCATTTTTTTTTAAATTTCACATACAAGGAATATCATGGTATTTGTCTTTTCCTGGCTTACTTCACTTGGTATGATAATTTCTAGGTCTGTCCATGTTGATGCGAATGGAATTATTTCATTCTTTTTTATGGCTGAGTAATATAAATGATAAATGCTGGAGAGGGTGTGGAGAGAAAGTAATCCTCCTACGTTGTTAGTGGTAATGTAAATTGGACAACAGTGTGGAGGTTCCTTAAAAACACTGAAAACAGAGCTACCTTAGGATCCCGTAATCCCACTCCCGAGCGTATATCCAGGGAAAGTCATAATTTGAAAAGATGCATGCACCCCAGTGTTCACTGTAGCACTATTTACAATAGGCAAGATATGTAAGCAGCCTAAAGGTCCATCGACAGATGAATGAATGAAGACGATATGGTATATTTATACAATGGAATGTTATTCAGACAGATGGAATTTTAATGGAGATTGCATTGAATTGCATTGAATATTGTTAATATTAAGGCTTCCAATCCATGAACATGAGATGTCTTTCCATTTACAAGATATTATATGTTTAATAAGAAATGGCCTTCTATTATACATAAAGAAAATTATTCTTTGTTGGATTTTAATTCAAAAATAATGAAACTTATAATGAAGTCAAATAATAGAGAGGTAAAAAGGAAAATGTTAATCCCCTGTCCACCAAATGCCATTTATTTAGTTAATTAATTCACTTAGCAAATATTTAATGCATACTCTGTGTCCCAGGCACTGTTCTAGGCAGCAGGAATGCAGTAGCAAACAAGACAGAATCCTTGACTAGTGAGTCTTGCAGTGAGGGTGACCGGTCACAAGACAGAAACCAAATAAGTGGATGTGTGGTATGTTAGGTAGTGATAAGTGTCCCTGAGAAAACTCAATTGGAAAGTGTTTTTATAGAGAGTGGCCAGGGAAAGATTCTCAGAAGGAAAGGAGGGCATGGAGTGAGGAAGCCATGTGGATATCCAGTGGAGGGATGGTCCAGATAGACAGATGGTTAGAATGGAGCGAGCAAGGAGGGTGAGAGCAGATATGGTGAGCCCGTGGGCGTATGTGAGGGATGGCTGCCCTAGCGCCCTACAGGTTTTTCGAAGGACCTAGACTTTTATTTTGAGTGCCTTGGGAACCATCAGAAGGTTTTGAGTAAAGAAGCAAAATGATTTGAGTTGTATTTTAAAGGATCACTCTGCTGTATTGAGAATGTATCTTGACATGGTAAGAAAAGGACAGAAAACCAGTCAGAAAGCTATTGCAACAAATTATCCAAGTGAGAGGTGATGATGGCTTGGACCAGGTTGCTGACAGTGAAGGTGGTGAGAAGCGAGGGGTTCTGCTTATATGCTGACAGTAAAGTCAACAAGAATTACTGATAGATTAGAACTAGGGTTAAAAAGAAGTTGGGAACAGGGATATTGTCTTAGTCCTTTAGGGTTCCATAGCCCAGGTGGCTTATACAATAAAGGTTTATCTCTCCCGATTATGGGAAGTCCAAGATCAAGATGCTGGCAAATTCAGTGTCTGATAAAGGCCTGTATCCTAGTTCACAGGCACCCAGCAGGAACAAGGAAGCTCTCTGGGGACGGCTCCAGCTCGTGACCCGGTCGCCTCCCAGAGCCCATACATCCGATCCATCACATTGGGGATTAGGTTTCAACATGAATTTTGGAAGATCCAAACATTCAGTCTATTACAGTTACCATGTTCGATATCCTGCAGCACTCTTCTCTGTTTTAATGTGATTTTTTTCTTCAGTTTATTTCTTAATCCTGATCTTCTAGATGAGTGTTGAGCCTTTAAGGTATCTGAGAACCATTCCCCCCGACCCCCTGAGCTTTTCTTCTCTGCTCTAAACCTGTCATCCTAAACCCATTAGCAAGAATCTTTCTTTTGCAGAAACTTTCTAACAGTGTCCTCAGTGAGAGTGCCTCATTCTCAGGTGTTCTAGTTGGCTATTCCATGGCCAGTGAACAGCCCCCTCACTAGCCCTTTGCAGCCTGCACGTTTAAATAGACAACGTTCTCTTCCTGTTCTGAAGTCTCCCTCAGCAATGTCTGTAGCTTCATTTATTTCCGTATTCCATGTGGGCATATCTGACAGGTAGCCTCCCATTCTCTCTCAGTGCAAATCATATCTGAATTTTGCATTTACCTTATGATTATTCCTCTCCCAGCCAGTCATGAACCATGAGAATTTAGGAGTGGTTATTTTCCATCACAGACTATATCTGACAACACTGTTTTTAAAAATGAATTTTGAAAGAATGCCTGTTGCCCCACAGAACCAGAGAAGCCTAAACAAAATGTCAAATGCACGCTGCGTTCCCCATGCCTGCCTCCGACAAGGGGAGCAAGGGAGGCTGGGAGGAGATAATGAAGAAGCCAAGCCCTCTGGTACCCAGTGCCTTTCTTGTAATCACCGCTCCCCCCTCGCCACTCTTCATGGCCTTGTTTCTTTCTTCCAGTCTAGAGAGTGTTATCAGAAGATCTTAGAAATAAACCCCCAGCTGTGGACACAAGTGAAAGGTGAGCATTCCTGCTGACGTCCTTGTTTGAATTGTGCCTCCCCCTGTGCTCTGGCTCTGGGGTGCCCTCCGTGCCTTCTCTGCACTTGGCCATGGGCACAGCCTTGCCCGGCCCTGCACAGTCCATCCTCTTATTAACCACCCTGCCCGCCTCCTCTTTCTCTGTTCTTGGCCTTCCTCCTTTACTCTACCATCCTCCCTTCAAGCCTTTCAGACAGCAGACGATGTTGTCCTTGAATGATTCAAAGATGTTTTAAGATTCTGGGTAGAAACTATACACTCTTCCTAAAAGTTTTCCACGCTGATAACAAGTTTGAATTATGCTTTCTGCCTCTCCACTTTCCATTTTCAGAAAAAGGTTGGTGCATGAGTTGCTTGTTAGGATGTTGCTGTGCTTCTCCTCCTTGTTTTGCCTAGAGTACCTGAATCAGGTGGATCTTCAAGAGAAGGCAGAGCTCCAAGAGAAGGAAGCCCAGAAGTCACTGGACTCAGGAAAGAACTCGGCCGTGACGACCAAGAAGCTTCTGGAGACTCTTTCCAAGCCTGATCAGATCCCTTTGTTCTACGCAGGGGGGATTGAAATCCTGACTGAGATGATGAAGGACTGTAAGCAGCAATGTGTGTGATCTCACGAATGTTGTCTAGTCTGAAGGGACAGAGTTTAGAGGTCTGATCATAGGAGGCAAAGAATCCCTTCCTCCCTTCCTGCCACAAATATTGATTGAAGATTTATTATAATGCAGGTGCTGAAGGGGGTGCTTAAGAAATATCCCCCACCCAAGCCAGCTCCATCCTCTCCTCTGTTGACACTGCACACACCTGCAATAAACAGCAGACACAATGCGACAAAAAACAGAGACAGCATACAGCCCTTGCATGTGTACTTAACAGGCACACACACAGCATGTGCTCACATCATGTGTACTTGTATCACATACATCACACACACACGAAGCACACGGGATACAGGCACCATATATGCTCATATCACATATCCACACGCCACACACATTCACCTCTCCTCTGTTCCCCATGGGCTGCACATAACCACACACCATTTGCATACCCCACACATACCCCATGTGAAAGTTGCTCAGTCATGTCTGACTCTTTGCGACCCCATGGACTGTAGCCAGCCAGGCTCCTCTGTCCGTGGAATTCTCCAGGCTAGAATGCTGGAGTGGGTAGCCATTCCTTTCTCCAGGGGATCTTCCCAACTCAGGGATCAAACCCAGATCTCCTGCATTACAGGGGGATTCTTTACTGTCTGAACCAGCAGAGAAGCCCAGAATACTGGAGTGGGTAGCCTATGCCTTCTCCAGTGGCTCTTCCTGACCCAGGAATTGAACTGGGGTCTCCTGCATTGCAGGTGGATTCTTTACTGTCTGAACCACCAGGGAAGCCCCAAAATAATGGAGTAGGCAGCCTATCCCTTCTCCAGGGGATCTTCCCAATCCAGGAATTGAACCGGGATCTCCTGCATTGCAGGTGGATTCTTTACCAGCTGAGCCTACCAGGGAAGCCCCACATACCCAATATATACCCCCAAACACCCTGTGTTATCCCCATATATCTCCCCCCACCTATAGAGGAATGGAAGACAGAATTTTGAAGAGATAAACCTGAAGTTCATCCCAGTCACACTTAATAGTTTCTCAGGATGTGAAGTGAGTTTCAGAGCAAACATCAGCTCTCCTCCTGCTAATGAGACCCATGCTGCTCTCTCCTACCAGTTCCTGTAATCACTGATCCCAGGACTGAAACCTTCCTTGCTTCTCAGTGCCATAATGTTGTTTGTTTGTACAAATGGATGGAGTCTAACTTCTCTTTAGTGTACAGTGGAGGGTGCTCAAGCACCCCTGCAGTAGTTTTTTGACGATTATCAGTTCCTCTCTAGAGCTTGGAAACAGCTTCGAAATAAACATTTAAGAGCAGATGGATATGCCAGTTCTTCCAGGAGGTTAAGCAGCTCCTGGAGACTCTCTAAAGCTTACAAAATGAGGAGTTGTCAGATCACTCACGGAGCCACCCGGACCCAGCTCTCTTGTGAACAGGATGTCCCTCTTACTGTGGTACCAAGTGGCTGATGACAGGTGTAGGTTTCAGAATGGGAGGCATTAGTTTCTGCCCAAACTGTGAATTTGGTGACCTAGACATTCCATGTGGGTTTCTGTTATCATCTGGCTCTGTGACAGCTGGACAGTTCAGGCAGACAGTTCAGGATTCTGACAATGTGGTTTTCTCCGAATTTGTTTCAGGCACAGAACGAACTTTATTCAGAACAAACAATGGATTCAGTATCATCAGTGAAAATGAGGTCATAAGAAGGTAGGAATGCTTGTAAAGACAGCCTGGCCTCAAAGCAAGGAAAGACAACCATTTCTTATGCAATCAGACACTCAGTACACAGGCAGCGTGATGGTACTACTTTGAGCTGTGTGCAGTTTGAGTTAAACCACAGTTAACTGCAGAGAGAGAAAAGTTAGCAAAACTTGCCAGCGTTCCTCCAAGCCCTTCAAAATTAGAGAAATGACCATTTTTGCTGGTTTTCCCACCAGTTTTTGCAAGATGGCTCTTTGTTCTTTTCCTCTTGGAATTTGCTGATCATTTCAGGAGATGAGATCTGCTGGGTCCTGGCTGATCCAATTTATAATTTCATCTGAAGAAAGACTCATATGGCAGGAGGTAGTTGGCTAAATGTACTTTAATTTTATTTTGTACTTCAGTTGTTCTGATACAGTTCCTGGGGATTAGGACAAGACATGGGTTGGAGTCACTGGCACACATTTGCAGGCGTGAGGAGGCCTGTGAACAGTTCGCTAGTCTGGAGCGGCCATCGCCCTGGCCCCTGGCTCACTGTCCTTTCTCCAGGCAGCCCCAGGAAGGAGTCGACGTAGGAACAGGACCTGGAGTGAAGTCCTGAATAATCAGGGAGTCAGGACCACTGGACGAATTTGGGTGTAAACTCCTCAGACCGCCACTTTACTTTGGTTGACTTTCCTTCTAGTTCTGACGTTAAAATTATACAGGGAGGGAACGGGCGACATCCACGAAAACATGTCGTCCTTTTCTACGGCACCTTCTCTGCCACACGAATAGACAAGAGTCTGAGACCGTCCGTCACACGTCGCTCTTGCCATTCGGTCCCTTGGTGGCAGTCAGTAGCAGTCACGTCGGTGATGGGAGAGTTACAGAGCAGGGGCGGGGGCAGGCATGACTGTTCCCCTGGGGCAAGCCCTGCAGTGTGGAGGTCTAGACCGTCCCCTGGAAAAAGCGTACAGACTTGCGCCGCACTCTCACAGCTGCCTCCACGGCGGGCAAGGTCCCGGTCGGCATCACTTCTCATCACCTGGGCACTTGCCCTGCTCTTTGCAGACAGGTGGCTTCATTTCATGCATTGGCAGTGGGGCAGCTAGTTTTTCCTTTTCTGTGCTGAAAACTAGTGCTGCTTTTTGCTGACCGTAGTACCCATTTCAGCATCGTGAGATTTACGGCCATCCCTGATGACCTCTTGTGACACTGATTAATACTGAGTGCTTAATATTGAGACAGTGACATGCTTTGGGGATTTTATTTATGTTAACTCTTCCTTTTTTACATATTAGCATCTTCCAGGGTTTGCTAAATTTTTATACAGTCGCCACTCCAGTGACCTCAATGTAAATAAATATCTTAGGTGTTTCTCTCTTTTTTTTAAAAAAAAAAGTGTTTTTTCAAATGAGGGAAAATGTTTGGCTTTGAACACAAAACAGAGAAAATGGGAATAGTGATAGCTGTGTCTCCCATGCGTGGGTTCTCGTGGGAAGTCAACGAGGGAGCTTATGAATGCAGCCTGTAAATGGTTAATACTGAATATTAGAGAATATAATTTTTTTATTCACTTAGTAGAGTGGAGGTATCACCTTAAATTCTAGAAATCTTAGGTTCTAGAGAATCAGGGGGCCTCTTCCATGAAGGGAATTATGCTCAGACTAACATCCTTATCAAGGTGCCTCGCTACTCGTAGGACACTGCCTGGGCTCTGGGGGTTGTTTGTGTAGATCCCCGTGCCTGAGGTTAAGAAGATGGACTTGACGACAAAGTGTTTCCTCAGTCTGAATGGGACCTGTCTCTCTCTGTATAGCCCCACTTTCTCAGTCTGCACCCTGCTTTGGTTTCTGTGAACCTTGAGATTACATCTTTTTTAACATCTGGAAATATACCATCAGACACAACTTAGGATGTAAGTGCTCTGAGGTGAATGGAATCTTGGTGTATCCAATTCAGTAAATACAGAGACATTTTTAAATAGGACAAAGGAATGCTTGAAAGTAAAGGCATGGAAATAGGTCTGGGATATAGTGCTGACTGGAGAGAAAAGCCAATTATGGGAAGGATGTATTATATTTTAAGATTATTCATATGAATACTAGCCCCACTTAGGGAAAGAGCTTACCTGGAGGAGGTTACAGAGAGGGAAGTTTTATTTTCAGCTGTATACACATTTTGTGTTATTTGAGTTGTTTACAGTGAGCTACTTTCCATTTTCTCGATAATCTAAACAAACTGTGCTCTGTTTGAGAGCTCAGCCTCGTATTCCAGCCTGTATCCCTCTGCCTGCTCTCAGATAAATTCATGCGTTGGATTAGAAAATGAGCCGGGTGAAAGGGAGAGAGGGCATATCCAATGCTATCACCCTGGAAACAGTTCACAGCCAAGAAGGGTAGCGTGCTTCATTTATTAATGTTCTCGTGTGATCATTCTAGTTTTCTAGAAAGAACTCAGATGGTTGCTTTGGCCATTAGATGAAAATAGATGGTCTAAAGCTCTTTCACCATTCAGCTGATCTCTTTCCCTTTTGTCACATTTCCAGATACTATCCACCATGAGCCTTTGGCAAAAACAATGATACTACCTAACATATATGTATGTGCCAGCCCCTGTTCTCCACACTGTCACACATTAATTCATTGCATCATCATGACAATTGTTGCCTTGGTCCTCTTCCTCGTTCCACTAATGAGGAAGCTAAGGGATCGATAACTTGGCTAAGGTCATTTCCTGATCGGTCAGACCCAACAGTCTGCTTCTAGAATCCATGCTCTTTCCTTCATTATCCTGCCTTGTGGAGAAGAGTTGGCTTTCTCGTTTAGAGGGAAGACAGAGCCCAGGTGGCCGTCGTGCTCTGCATGAGATCGACGCGCCCCGTGTTTTGCAGAGGAGAACCAGCGCCTGCTCGTGCTGCGTCCGGACACGGGCCCGCTTCTGCCCTCCCTGCTGGCCTCCAGGGTCCCGGCCATCCAGCAGCAGAGCCTGGTCCTGCTGCTGCAGCTCGCCCAGACAGAGAATGGACGGAGCCTGATCATCGGCCACCTTGACCTGATCCGGTAAGGCTTGGAGTGTGCGTGCGGGTGGGCGGGAGCCTCCCTGCGTAAGACCTGTCTGCTTTCCCACATCTCTGACGTGAGAGGAGCCAGCTGACCAGATTAAGGGTTAAAAACCAGAAGGAGCCTTTGAGAGGAACACTCCCTGTTAACGACCTCCAGGACAAACTCCTGTCTGAACTTACTACCAGGGACACTGTCACTTCTGCGCTTGTTTCTTTCTTTTCACAGGTTTATTTATCCAGTTGTGCCAGGTCTTAGTTGTGGCAGGCAGGATCTTTGGTTGAGACATGCAAACTCTTAGCTGCAGCATGTCAGACCAAGTTCCCTGGCTGAGGATCGAACCCGGGTCCCCTGTGTGAGTCTTAACCCCTGGGCCACCAGGGAACAGACACTGCAGACCATGTAAATATAGCGGCACTTGCAAAACCCGATTTGGAACCTCCTGTAAAACGGGCCATTTGCCTCTGCTCTTTTAGCCTCAGTCTAGGCTCCACCCTGCTCCTGTTCTTCCTTTTCTTCATTATTCCTGTTTCAGGTAATGCTACCTGATCTTACTTATCCTTAAATCCTTTCTGGAGTGAGTAGGGTATAAATAAATAAAACACATCTCAAACACTTGTGTGTAGGTCTTTCCAAGGCTTAAAGTGGAATGTGCCTCTTTCCTAAGTAGACTTTTTTTTTTTTAATGAGCCATAGTGATTCTGCCTGGTGCTTTTCCATCTAAAGATTATTAGTTTGAATATGTGAAATTGCCACTTTTTATGTCAAGAAAAGGTTTCATGTTGGCAATTTCATATGGTTCAATCTAAAACCAATAGTAGCTGTGATCATGTCTGTGTGTGTGTGTGCATCTGTGTGTGTATGCACGTCTGTGTGTGTGCTCACAGACGTGTCCAACTCTTGCAACCCCACAGACTGTAGCCCGCCAGGTACCTCTGTCCATGGGATTCACCAGGCAAGAATATTGGAATGGGGTACCACTTCCTCCTCCAGAGGACTCCCGACCCAGGGATGGAACCCAAGTCCCTTGTGTCTCCTGCATAGGCAGGTGGTCCTTTACCACTGCACCATCTGGGAAGCCCAGCCATAGATATACCTTTGCTTTATAAGTGCTTCCTATAAAACCAGGAATCTAAAAAGTCTAAAAACAGAATTTGGCTTCTGATTCTATTCACTATTATCTCACTGGGAAGGAGACAAGTATCCTTCCCCCATTTCACAGAGTGGGTAGGAGAGTGACTCAGGTCATCTCAGCCAGCTGTCTCCCAGGCCGTGGAACTTGCTCCTAGTCTTGTTCCTCGTTAGAAAGGCAGCCAAATCTGAAGCCATGTCAGACCTGCTTGGACCATGCTGAGAGCTCTGGTGCCCGTCCCATGTTGGTGAGGAGGCCCATGGGTGCTGAGGATGGTGTGGAGATGAGCCTGGGCTCTGGCTCGCCCCTTCTCAGCGCAGCCCAGCCCTGCGGCTCACAGGACAAGCCCTGGCAGCCCCTGAAGCTCAGCGCACACGGGCAGATGGGTCGTTAGCAGAGTTAAATCATCAAAGCGCATTTCACATTTCAAATGACTCTGCAGTCATTTCCTCAGTACCTTCATCAAATGTTTTTTCATTTGGTTTTGGTCTCTTTGAGTAAATACAGCCACAGTTTTCATAAGCTTTCCCCACCCCTGCCCAAGTTTGTTTTTGAATTGCTTGAGTTTCATTTGAATTTTTCCAGCATCTTGGCACTTGTCATCATCTTGTGCAGTACCGCCTACTTGCTTTAGACGAAGAAACCTCTGTTTATCACCCTTGTGCCCGCTCTTCTTGTTAATATCTATCTCCAGGTGAACTGGAAAGAGGTGCAATGTGTTCTCTGAAATGAGATAGTTTGAAACAGGCCAGGTCCCATGACCCTCACATTCCTCCCCATATGAGAATGTGAAGGGACAAATGTGCATGGACAGCAGCAGAGTGAAGGCCAGGGTCCCTTTGGGAAAAGGGCTGGGGTTAGATTGCAGCAGTCAGGAGCCTCAGCCCTCCACGTGTCTCTTTGTGCTTGTGTGGCCCAGGGAACTGCTAAGCCCTGATGCACCTGGGATCTCATTTGTATCAGAGATTTATGGTGAAACTTCAGAGAGATGATGCCTCTATGCCAGGTAAACTTTTTTCTGCCACATTTGACAGATTAGTCTCTTGACTTAACCAAGAGAACTCCTCTTGTTTTTCTATAAACCAAGACTAAAGATAGTAATAGCTGGTTTGGTGGCTTAATGATGGCAGGGTCAGGATCTCTGCCCCTCTCTTGACCTTTCCCTCATGGTCACATAAGGCTGCTGCAACTGCAAGCATCACATCCCTCTTGAAGACAGATTAGCACCAGCTGAGTCTGTCCCTTTTATCAAGAGTAGCTACTGCTTTTGTTTCTCTTTGATCAGAATTGTGTCACATGCCACCCTGCAGGGGAAATGGTTCCAGCTTCTGAGGCTGAGGCAGGCAGGACAGAAGGTGGGTAACGGGATGTCTGGTTCACCAGCAAACAGCGTCTGCCACATCCAAGAAAGCAACTAGTATCATGCCTGACATGGGTTTGGACTCAGTAATGACTTTTGCATCATTCTCCATCTTCTGGGTCTATAGCTCAGGGTCCTAAACTAAGGTGAAAGTGCACTTATTGGTTATTTAGTAATACTTAGGGGGAAATTATAGCAACAATGGTTATATTTGAAAAGAAAAAAGGAAATAAATCAAGAATTTCAACTTCTACATAAAGAAAACCAAATTAAACACAAACTAAGCAGAAAAAAAGGAAATGATCAAAGACAAAATGAGTAAAATTCAGAAAAATAGTAGAGGAAATCAATGAAATCAAAAGTTTGATCTTTATAAACCTGTCTCACCAGTAAAAACAAAGTAAAAACATAAATTACCAATATCAGAAATGATAAAAGCAACATCACCTTATATCCTACAGACACTTAAAGGATATTAATAGATATAAAAACAATAATAAAGGAATGTTATAAACTATGTTATGCCAACAAAATTAACTAGATGAAAAGGAAAAAAGTCATTGAATGTCTACCAACCCTCACTCAAGATGTTGGTAACTGGAATAGTTCAGTATCTATTATATATTGAGTTTATAGTTAAATTTTTCCATATAGAATATTCTACCAAATATTGACATAAGAAATATTACTAACCCTAAAGGTCTTCGAGAAAATTGAGAAGAAAGAAACACTTCCCAATTTATTCTATGATGTCAGCATTACCCTAAAAACAAAATCTGAGAACTACACACAAAAAACAAAACAGGAGAACTACACAATAATATCCCCTCGTGAACACAAAATTTCTAAGCAATCTGAAGTACTAACCTATGTCTTTGTTGATTGTAAGGTGGTTGCTCCCAGTTCTCACTTCTATATCCACAGTTGGTTTATAAAACAATTAGCTTCACTTCTTTTAGAATTTGTATAGGTACACATTTTCCAAATTTGAAGCCATTTTTTTGTTAACTTTTTAATGAAGTTGTGAGAGCCAGACCGGAGCCATGACAGGCTGAAACCTGAGTTATGATTCCGAGAAACCACACCCTGGGAAAGTCCCGCTCACGCCAAATACGAGCCAATCAGAACTGGGATTTTGATTCAAACCCGAGCCAATGAGATATTGTGATTTGTGTAATTTGAAAACCGTGCGCTTATGGCTCAGCCAATCATTAACGTCAGCTGTACTAAGAACCACCTGTATAAAAGTAGTTGTGATTCAGAGCTCGGGGCTCTCGTCAAGACTCCACTGCGCTGGATGAGACAGGAGCCCTAGCTGGAGCTAACAATAAAACCCCTTCATGCTTTTACATTGCTGTGGACATCTTGTTCTCTAAGTTTGGGAGACTTGGACTCTGGGCATAACAAAGTTCAATAAATATATAGAAAAATGCCTATTCATAGAGCCCAGCTCAATGAACTTTCATGCACTAGACATACTTGTGAAACCAGATTAAGAAGCAATGGATTTGACTGAAGCAATGGTATAGGCTTGGTAAACTCAAAATCTCCAAGACAGGCCTTCAGGCTGGAGACCAAGAGAACTGCAGCTGGAGTCCAAAGGCAGTCTGCTGACAGAATTTTTTCTTGCTTGGTGGGAGAGAGGTGAGATAATTTCAGTCTCTGAAATTTTAACTAACACATTAGACCAGTTGATTTAATAGATATATACAGTGCATTCCATCTAGAAACAGCAGAATATGCATTATTTTTAAGTACACATGGAACATTCTCCAGGATAGATAACACAGTAGGCCACAGAGAAAGTCAAAACAAATTTAAGATAGGAATTGTATCAAGTATCTTGCAGATCACAACAGTATGACACTAGAAATCAATTACAGAAAGAAAAATGGATAAAACCCAAATACATGGAGAATAAAGAGCACACTACTAAAAAACCAGCAGGTCAATGAAGAAATCAAAGAGGAAATCATATCTTGACACACACTATTTAAAAGCACAACTTTCCAAAATGTATGGGATACAGCACAGTCAGTTCTGAGAGGAAATTTATAGAGATGCAGGCCTAACACAAGAAAGAAAAATATTCTCAAATAAAATGCTGAATCCACCATCTAAAGGAATTAGAAAAAGAAGCATAAATTAAACCCAAAGTCAGAAAAATAAAAAATATTGGAGTGGAAAAAAAATTAAACCAAAACAATTTAAAAACAGAAAAAAGACCAATAAAATCATGATTTAGCCTTTTAGGAAAAAATGAACAAAATTGATAAGCCTTTAGAAAAACTCATCAAGAAAAAAAGCCCAAATCAATAAAATCACAAATGAAAAAAGTGGAACAACTAATATCACAGAAATACAAACAAGAGAATTCTCTGCATATTTATATACCAAAAAACTGGACAACCTAGAAGAAATGGATGAAGTCCTAGAGGGGAAAAAAGTGATCTTCCAAGACTGAATAAGAAAGAACTAAATAATCTGAACAGATTGATCACTAGCATTGAAACTGAATCAGTAATCAAAGAACTCCCAACAAAAAAAGTTCCAGAACCTCATGGCTTCACAGGGGAATTTCTGCCAAACACATAAATAGAGTTAATACCTAGCTTTCTCAAACCATTCTAAAAAATTTAAGAGGAGGAAACACTTTTCAAATTCATTCTATCAGGCCACCACTCTGTTACCAAAACCAAAGACAATACCAGAAAAAAAAAAAAAAATTTACAGGCTAATATCCCTGATGAATATAGATGCAAAAGTCCTCAACAAGAGTAAACTGAATTCATTTATACACTAAAAGGAGCATACATCATGATCAATTGGGATTTAGACCAGGGATGTATGGATGGTTCAATATATACAAATCAATCTATGTGATACACCACATTAACAAACAAAGGATAAAAATCAAACAACATCCAGTCATGATAAAAACTCTCAATAAAGTTGGTATAGAAGAATATAAGGCCATTTATGACAAACCCACAGTTAACATCATACTTAGTGATTAAAGTTGAAAACCTTTCCTCTAAGATCAGGAACAAGACAAAGGTGCCCACTCTTGCCATTTTTATTTAACATAGTATTGAAAGTTCTAATCAAATCAATCAGACAAAGAAGAGAAATAAAAGTCAACAAAACTGGAAGAAAAGAAGTAAAACTATCATTATCCTCAGATGTCATGATACTGTACGTAAATCTCTGAAGTCTCCACCAAGAAAAAATTAGAAATATAAGTGAATTAGTAGAGCTGCAGGATACAAGATTAATATACAGAAATATGCTGCTTTTCTATATACTAATAATGAACTATCAGAAAGAGAAAGTAAGAAAACAATCCCATTCACAATGTCATCAAAGTGAATAAAATACCCAAGAATAAATTTAGCCAAAGACATGAATGACCTATACTTGGAAACTATGAAACACTGATGAGGAAAACTGAAAATGATACAAATGAAAAGATATTCCATATTTATGGATGGAAGAAATAAATACTGTTAAGATGTTCACACTATCAAAAGCAATCTACATATTTAATGCAATCCTTGTCAAAATACTCAAGACATTTTTCACAGAATTAGAAAAAATAAGTCTAAAATTTGTATGGAACCACCAAAAACCCCAAATAGCCAAAGCAATCTTGATAAAAAAAAAAAAAGAACAGAGCTGGTAGTATCATACTCTGTGGCTTCAGACTATGCCATCAGTTCAATTTAGTCACTCAGTCGTGTCTGACTCTCTGCGACCCCATGAATCGCAGCAGGCCAAGCCTCCCTGTTCATCACCATCTCTCAGAATCGACTCAGAATCATGTCCATCGAGTCCGTGATGCCATCCAGCCATCTCATCCTCAGTTGTCCCCTTCTCCTCCTGCCCCCAATCCCTCCCAGCATCAGAGTCTTTTCCAATGAGTCAACTCTTCCCATGGGGTGACCAAGGTACTGGAGTTTCAGCTTTAGCATCATTCCTTCCGAAGAAATCCCAGGGCTGATCTCCTTTAGAATGGATTGGTTGTATCTGCTTGCAGTCCGAGGGACTCTCAAGAGTTTATTCCAAAACCACAGTTCAAAAGCATCAATTATTCGGTGCTCAGCCTTCTTCACAGTCCAACTCACATCCATACATGACCACAGGAAAAACCATAGCCTTGACTAGACGGACCTTAGTCAGCAAAGTAATGTCTCTGCTTTTGAATATACTATCTAGGTTAGTCATAACTTTTCTTGCAAGGAGTAAGCATCTTCTAATTTCATGGCTGCAGTCACCATCTGCAGTGATTTTAGAGCCCCCAAAAATAAAGTCTGACACTGTTTTCCCCATCTATTTCCCATGAAGTGATGGGACCAGATGCCATGATCTTCGTTTTCTGAATGTTGAGCTTTAAGCCAACTTTTTCACTTTCTCTTTCACTTTCATCAAGATGCTTTTTAGTTCC